>CM042441.1:27614527-27724527 GCA_023631565.1 Gymnocephalus cernua | reverse complement strand
TACACTTAAGATAAAAGTTGCTCTCACTAGCATAACGTTAGCTAGCTAACGCTAGCGAGTAGCAACATTAGCTAACCTTAGCATTATCATTGACTATTCATGTTGCTTGTTTTTGCTAGTCCTTAAAAACCTCTGCTCAGTGAAAATAATGCGTCTAACGGGACTATCTTAAACTCTGACTGACATTTGACACGATTTAATTGCCTTTACCTTGTAGAGAGCCCTCCAAATATCAAAGTGCATTAGCATAAGTTAGCTAGCGAGTGGTAACTTTAGCTAGCTAGCTAGCTTTGACATTGACTAATTCCTGTTGCTCGATGTTACTGGCAGATAAAAACCTCAGCTTTCAGCTTTGCCAAAATTTTGCGAGTAACGCGACTATGTCTGTCTTTGACTAACATATGACAAAGTTACCTTAACCGTATGAAGAGCTGTCCAGACAGATGAATTCCTCCGACTGGATTGAAAAAAATGGCGCAGACGATGAGAGTTTTCCCTCAAAAACCTGCTTCTAATGGACAGAGTTTCCAGACAAAACATAACAACTTCCTTTGTTGATAACATGACTGAAACTTAAAAATCAAACATCCCTGAAGTTTACAAGAATTCTACACGATTGACATAAGTTCAGAGGAGGAACATAAATCAATTGTGTTATGTATACAAACTGTTCATTTGTAAAGTGAACCCCCATTTCCCCCTTTTTTCAGTGTGTCCTGGTTGAAACGATCACCAAACTGAACCTCCACACAATCCAATACTTATTGGATCTGCTCTCTAATGATCCACTGCTTTGCCAGCAAAGCGCCTTGAATGTGTTGTCTCAATAGAGTCAACTGATTCAATTCAGTTAACCAATGCTGTAGCTTTCTCATACAGTTCAAGATAGGTCTTGTCATTTCTCTTTCCCTGAAGAGAGGATCGGACACAATCGACTGCAGCCTGCATTCCAGAGACAGTCTGGATCTTCTTCTGCAGTGACATGTTAAGGCACTCAAGCTCTCCAACAACAGCAGAAGCAAGTGTGAGGCCCAACACAGTCTTACCTTTGCTGACGTGCTCACATAAGCCACTGGCAGTTGAAGCTGTTCTGGATGTACTTTTTGCCATCTCCTCTAGGCTACCAAGTACCAGCTCATACTGCCCTAGCACAGCTTTTACAGCAGAATTGCACAGTCCACCTGGTTGGACATAGGGGTTTCAGTGTGGTGATGGGTACATTTTCAGAGGTAACTATGTTTTCAAACATTTCTCAGACTTCCACGCAATGTTGAGTAGGCGTGTCAACCAAGACAGCCCCTCCACACCCAGAGCTTTCAGCATTTCTGGACGGATCTCATCAATCCCTGGGGCTTTGCCACTGTGGAGTTGACTACCTCAGTGACCTCCACCAGGGAAATGGACGACAATCCCCCGTCATCCTCCAGCTCTGCCTCTAACAAGCCTCTATCTGCATCAGCTGGATTTAGGAGTTCCTCAAAGTGCTCCTTCCACCTATATTAAACGATATCAGTTCACACACATAACGTTATGGCTTATCGCCGTGTTGACGTTAGCTGTAGTGGGTGTATTTCTATCCAACAAGATAGATAACATTACATTATATAACACTACCATAGCGAACTCTTTTGTCATGAGACTCATGACTAATTTATTAATTACTTAGCATCATTTATAATTGAGAAAAGCACAACTTCATCCGATGTTTAATGTTGAATAAAATAGCCTTGAATCGCCTACTTACTACATTCCACAACTAACGTCAGTTACTGTGGCGAATCCAACTAGTATGTTCTCTCATTCTCTCCTGTGCCGTGGTCTGCTGGACTTGTGTGGCAGTGGACCAAACCACTGTGAGGCAAGGGAGGGGGGATTCAAAATGTTTCTAAACTTAAAAAGCATTTTTGGGGGTTTGTATTGTTTTACTACTTACACAGATATTGTAAGTATACATCATTATGTTATTTACAATACACAGCATTGTTTTAATGATATTTCTAGGGGGGGGGACAACCCTTAGATAGGGGGGATCCTGACCCCCCCGACCCCCCTGGGATTTACGCCCATGAACGTAGGACGTTTTTAAGAGTTCTGCGTAACTCATAGCCTAATATTTCAGGCAACTGAATATATTTCAGGCCGTCACATTAGTTGCCTTATCCAGCTATATAAGTGATGAAGCGATTGTAGCCTATTTGATAAAACTATTAAAATTGACGATAGCCGGCAATGATGAAATGACGTCATGATACACAATAATTCAAGTAGTACTGAGAATCTTAATTTGGCTAGCCTAAAAACTCAAGATTAATAACAGCACCCCCTGTTGCCTGCTGAAAGGTTCCCACCTAGATAGGCATCCCTCGAAAGCATGTTAAGGAAACCAGTGGACAATGTGTGCCCTATAACCAAAAACAAATTAAAATGCTCTTACAATCCTTGTATTGATAGACCAGATACCATGAATATACGCTACTTGCCAACGAATGAGCATAAGGCACGAAGCAATAGGTAGGCTATGCAGGCAGCAGAAGACGATGAATATAATACAATATTGACGCAGCATTTATGCCGCAGTCAAGCCACCTGGGAAAAACAGGGACCGCCCCCGTGATTATGCTGCCTACCCGACTGCCACGTTCACATGGTCGGGATGAGTACCCTTCCTCTTCTGCTATATTGCGCTTGGCGAAACAACTAGCTGCATGACTGCCGCCAGTCGCTGCGCAGTCGAGAGGAAAACATGGAAGCCAAGATTTGCTGCTGTTTACTTACGCGAGCATACTTTTAGTTTACAGACTATTTACGAATAATTAGAAACATGTTATGTCTGTGTATGTTTCTTGGCAGAGGCATCCACCATAACAATTTTCATTGAAACATTTAGCAAACCAAAGTGGCCTACATCAACGTCAGTTGACAACGTGACACCACCTGGGAAACTGTCACTGTATATCAAAATATTTGTGCATGGTATATAAGGAGCTGCTTCTCTGCGATACCCCCGAAATTAGACGGAGTGAACCGCTAAAGGGCTACAAAGTAACAGCCAAAGTCGTATACCAGTGTAAATGTGTACATTATTTATTTATTTATTATGTATTATTTTTAGGGTGAGGCTATTTGCACCCCTAGTACAATTAGCAGTGTATGCTATTTGTACCCTGGTGCAATTAGAAATGAATGCTATTCGTACCCCGGTGCAATTAGAAATGAATGCTATTCGTATTGTAATAAAATTATAACTAGAAGTGATAAGGAGACATTTATCACAAAAGAGGAGTGACATCCATCCATCCATCCATCGTCGTCCGCTTATCTGTGGTCGGGTCGCGGGGGGAGCAGCTCCAGCAGGGGACCCCAAACTTCCCTTTCCCGAGCCACATTAACCAGCTCTGACTGGGGGATCCCGAGGCGTTCCCAGGCCAGGTTGGAGATGTAATCCCTCCACCTAGTCCTGGGTCTTCCCCGAGGCCTCCTCCCAGCTGGACGTGCCTGGAACACCTCCCTAGGGAGGCGCCCAGGGGGCATCCTTACCAGATGCCCGAACCACCTCAACTGGCTCCTTTCGACGTGAAGGAGCAGCGGCTCTACTCCGAGCTCCTCACGGATGACTGAGCTTCTCACCCTATCTCTAAGGGAGACCCCCTCACCCCATACTCCCGCAGCACCTCCCACAAAGTCTCCCGGGGGACCCGGTCATATGCCTTCTCCAGATCCACAAAACACATGTAGACTGGATGGGCATACTCCCAGGCTCCCTCCAGGATCCTTGCTAGAGTAAAAAGCTGATCCGTTGTTCCACGACCAGGACGGAATCCGCATTGTTCCTCTTCAACCTGAGGTTCGACTATCGGCCGAACCCTCCTTTCCAGCACCTTGGAGTAGACTTTACCAGGGAGGCTGAGAAGTGTGATACCCCTGTAATTGGTACACACCCTCTGGTCCCCCTTTTTGAAGAGGGGAACCACCACCCCGGTCTGCCACTCCTTTGGCACTGTCCCAGACTTCCACGCAATGTTGAGTAGGCGTGTCAACCAAGACAGCCCCTCCACACCCAGAGCTTTCAGCATTTCTGGACGGATCTCATCAATCCCTGGGGCTTTGCCACTGTGGAGTTGTTTGACTACCTCAGTGACCTCCACCAGGGAAATTGACGACAATCCCCCGTCATCCTCCAGCTCTGCCTCTAACAAAGAGGGCGCATCAGCTGGATTTAGGAGTTCCTCAAAGTGCTCCTTCCACCGCCCTATTACCTCCTCAGTTGAGCTCAACAACGTCCCATCCTTACTGTACACAGCTTGGATGGTTCCCCGCTTCCCCCTTCTGAGGTGGCGGACGGTTTTCCAGAAGCGCCTTGGTGCCGACCGAAAGTCCTTCTCCATGTCTTCTCCGAACTTCTCCCACACCCGCTGCTTTGCCTCTTTCACGGCAGAGGCTGCAGTCCTTCGGGCCATTCGGTACCTTGCAACTGCCTCCGGAGTCCTCTGGGATAACATATCCCGGAAGGACTCCTTCAGTCGGACAGCTTCCCTGACCACCGGTGTCCACCACGGTGTTCGAGGGTTACCGCCCCTTGAGGCACCTAAGACCCTAAGACCACAGCTCCCTGCCGCAGCTTCAGCAATGGAAACTTTGAACAATGTCCACTCAGGTTCAATGCCCCCAGCCTCCACAGGGATGCACGAAAAGCTCCGCCGGAGGTGTGAGTTGAAGGTCTGTCGGACAGGAGCTTCCTCCAGACGCTCCCAATTTACCCGCACCACCCGTTTGGGCTTACCAGGTCTGTCCAGAGTCTTCCCCCACCCCCTGACCCAACTCACCACCAGATGGTGATCAGTTGACAGCTCCGCCCCTCTCTTCACCCGAGTGTCCAAAACATACGGCCTCAAATCAGATGAAACGATTATAAAATCGATCATTGACTTTCGGCCTAGGGTGCTCTGGTACCAAGTACACTTATGAGCATCCCTATGTTCGAACATGGTGTTTGTTATAGACAATCCATGACTAGCACAGAAGTCCAATAACAGACAACCACTCTGGTTTAGATCAGGGAGGCCGTTCCTCCCAATCACGCCTCTCCATGTGTCTCCGTCATTGCCCACATGTGCGTTGAAGTCCCCCAGCAGAACTATGGAGTCCCCCTCCGGAGCCCCATACAGGACTCCATTCAAGGTCTCCAAGAAGGCCGAATACTCTGAACTCTTGTTTGGTGCATATGCACAAACAACAGTCAGAGTTTTCCCCCCAACAACCCGCAGGCGTAGGGAGGCGACCCTCTCGTCCACCGGGGTAAACTCCAACGTTGCAGCGCTCAGCCGGGGACTTGTGAGTATCCCCACACCCGCCTGGCGCCTCACACCCTGGGCAACTCCGGAGAAGAAAAGAGTCCAACCCCTCTCCAGGAGTACGGTTCCAGAACCGAGACTATGCGTAGAGGTAAGCCCCACCAGATCCAACTGGTAGCGCTCCACCTCACGCACAAGTTCCGGCTCCTTCCCCCACAGCGAGGTGACATTCCATGTCCCCAGAGCCAGCCTCTGCTGCCCGGGTCTGGTCCGTCGAGGCCCCTGACCTTCACCGCCACCCGTGTGGCAGCGCACCCGACCCCAGCGGTTCCTCCCACAGGTGGTGGGCCCATGGGCTGGAGAGATAGGTGCCACGTAGCTTTTTCGGGCTGTGCCCGGCCGGGCTCCGTGGCAAACCCGGCCACCAGACGCTCGCTGACGAGCCCTCCCTCTGGGCCTGGCTCCAGACGGGGGCCCCGGGCTTCCTCCGGGCAGGGTCTCTCTATCCCTTCCTCGTTTTTTCATAGGGTCTTTTGAACCATTCTTCGTCTGGCCCCTCACCTGAGACCACTTTGCCATGGGAGACCCTACCAGGAGCACAAAGCTCCAGACAACACAGCCCTCAGGTTCATAGGGACACCCAAACCTCTCCACCACGATAAGGTGATGGTTCCCGGAGAGGAGGAGTGACATCATTTGAGATTAATTTGATACTTTATTCAAGATTGAACAAAGGAGATAACCATGTATACACACGCAAGATGTGTGTATTCCATAGTGTCTACTTAACATGAAAGTGAACAGTTCTTTATACATGTTGGTTTGTGCTGACATAATTAAAACTATTTCTTCAGCTCACACAAAATAGCCTCCAAACCTTGTATGGTAGATACTCGTAATAGCTTTGCACATTTTCAGGCTCCCGTTTGTCGTGCAAGCAGGCTGTCTCTAAACAGCATACATCTGAAAGCCCTGAATGCTGAAATGTCAACCTATCAGATCCTCCCTTTTTAAATCCTAGCTGAGGTACAGTCTATCATTCAATACACTTTGATATGCAACAAGATGGACACATGGAATACATTTTGAATGATGATTCTTCAAAAATACATCAATTGCAGATGACATGGAACAACAATGCTAGTCATGGCAGAGGCGAAAACCTGGTGGCTGTTTTCTTGGTCAGGAAAAATTCCTCTGCGATCCCCTCATTAGAAAATGCTGCCAGCCGAAATCTTTGGGGCGATCACAAATTCATGATAGCATGGCTCTAGCTTATCTTTCATCATTCCTTACATAATCTTAACCCTTTTACATTAAGTTACTTATACATATCAGATGTTGACCCGTACTAGTCCCATTGGACCCTTATCATTACTTGATGTTGACCCTTATAGTGATGTGAATCAAATCACCAACGTGACACAATGCTTGTGAATGGATCTCTTAGTGTTCAGACTCTTCCGTAGGGTGCCGAAGACGTTATCTCAAATGTCTTTGAATATTTCAAGTCTGTGGAGTCAACCCGAATAATCCTCCTCCGATCACATCAAAAGTAAAACAGCATAGTTACTTAGAGTGAAATTTAGAGTGGAATAGTGAAATTTCTCTTCACCCTTCCCTCTACTTTGACTTTGTCTCTGATGTCATAGTTACTGTCTCTAGGTCTACTGGCACTGTTGATGTCAGATCTTGGTGGTAGTAGCAAATATTCAAACGAGAGAGAACTTATATCCAACACTCCCCCCTTTTTCTCATCTGTTTATCATTCCCAAACTGGACAGAAACTTAAAAAAGCACATGACATACAGCAAGATGCCATCAAATATACAATAATAATAGCATGAAGCAATGCAGCCATTTTGCCACATTATAAAATAGACCCCTTTATTTTAGTCACTACTGAATTCTTGATTTATCACCACATACTTACTGAAATGTTGACCTTTATTGTGAAGATTATCTTAAACTTTTCAGATTTAACACATTTTGTATTTTGCATTCTGACCACAAGACAAACCAAATCTACTTGCACATGTAATGTGGAAAACCATCGTTCCTCTCCATTACATATTTGTGTGATCAATAAGCCAAAATTGCAATCACTATCAAAATTTCACTGAATTGCACAGCTACACTCTAGAGTCAGTGTAAGTTGTGTTACCTTTTAACCCTACCGTAACACCACTGCAACTTATGCAAAATACTGATTTCCAAATCAAATTTCTAAACTTTTATGTTCGTTACAAAAGATGTTGATCCCTCATTGGACTGGAATACCTGATTTCCATTCACGAATCTGGACTTAGAAAGAAATTATTATTATTAATACACTATAAATAACACTTAACCAGTTCAAAAACTTTTCATTTGAACAAATATATCTGGAATTGAAAATTGTCTTGTCTTTCATTCTCTCTTTTGTGTAAAAGAATGATTTCTAACCTAACCTTTTTTAACCATTCAAAACTAGTTGACTGATGTTAATGGCAGGCTATTTCCACTGATAGTCACTATTATTCTCAGACTTTAGCACTCTCAATTTTCTCTTTTGTATTACCTCTAGATTAATTTCAATTTGTACCTAAGATCACTTCCTAATAAATTATCTAGGTAACCCTGAATCATAAAACATGTTCAAAATTGTCTATGTTATTGGTGTACTAAAATAGAACACTGAAATGTACTTTAAACATTTCCTAACACACCACACTTCTTGGTAGAAGCTGTCACAAGAAATTCAATCCAAATTTTACCACCTGTATATCACCTGATACAGACAAAATATAATTCTTTCTCAATATAGAGTTGAAATCTTAACCCTTCACATAGGTGTTTTCACCTGGGCATAACCCTATTATTGAAAGTAAAAATGATTAACAGTAAAAACAACTACTTCTCTAGAGTATGTGTATTGTCAAAATACAACCCCAAATCAGAAAAAGTTGGGACAGTATGGAAAACACAAATAAAAAAAGAAAGTAGTGATTTCTAAATGTACTTTGACTTGTATTTCATTGCAGACAATACAACAGCACATACTTTAATGTGATTTTTATTGTTTTTGTTTCAAAAAAAACAAAAATTCCTATTTTGGTTCTTGCAACACATTTCAAAAAAAGTTGGAACAGCAAAGCATTTACCACTTTGTAATGTTGCCATTCCTTTTCACAACACTTAAAAGACATTTAGGGACTGAGGACACCAAGTGATGAAGTGTTTCACGTGTAATTTTGTACCATTCTTGCTGCAAACAAGTCTTAAGGTGGGCAACAGTACAGGGTCTTCGTTGTCGCATTTTGCGCTTCAAAATGCGCCACACATTCTCTATTGGAGACAGGTCGGGACTGCAGGCAGGCCAGTCAAGTACCCGTATCCTTTTCCTCCGCAGCCAGGACTTTGTAATGTGTGCAGAATGTGGTTTTTTCATTATCTTGTTGAAATATGCATGGACGTCTCTGGAAAAGATGTCTTCTTGAAGGCAGCATATTGTGCTCCAAAATCTCTATGTACTTTTCAGCATTAATGGTGCCATCACAGAAGTGCAAGTTACCTTTGCCAAGGGCACTGACACAACCCCATACCATGACAGACCCTGGCTTTTGGACTTGTTGCTGGTAACAGTCTGGATGATCCTTTTCTTCTTTGGTCCGGAGCACACGGCGTCCATTTCTCCCAAAAAATACCTGAAATACTGATTCATCTGACCACAGTACACGTTTCCACTGTGTGATGGTCCATCCCGCAGTCGACGGCACTTCTGGACACTGTTAACATAGGGCTTCCTTTTGGCACAGTACAGTTTTAACTGGCATTTGTGGCTGTAACTACGTATTGTGGTACTTGACAAAGGTTTGCCAAAGTAGTCCTGAGCCCATGTGGTGATATCGCTTATAGATGAATGACGATTCTTGATGCAGTGCCGCCTGAGGGATCGGAGATCACGGTTGTTCAGCTTAGGCTTGCGCCCTTGTCCTTTACGCACTGAAATTCCTCCTCATTCCTTGAATCTTTTAATTATGTTATGCACCGTTGAAGTTGAAATGAGCAAATGTCTTCCTATCTTTCTTTGAGGAACATTGTTTTTAAACATTTCAATAATTTTCTCACGTATTTGTTGGCAAACTGGCGATCCTCGGCCCATCTTTGCTCCTAAAGGACTAGACCTTTCTTGGATGCTGCTTTTGTACCAAATCATAATTACAATCACCTGTTGACATCACCCGTTTCAAATCATATCATTATTTAACCAATTTACCTGATTACTAGCCCTAAATTGCTCCTGTCCCAACCTTTTTTGGAATGTGTTGCAGGTCTGAATGACAGGAAAGGATGTATATTTACAAATGAAATTAACTTGACCAGACAAAACATGAAATATTTTGTGTTCACATTGTCTGCAATGAAATACAAGTCAAAGTACATTTAGAACTCACTACATTCTTTTTTATTTGTGTTTTTCATACTGTCCCAACTTTTTCTGATTTGGGGTTGTATGTACTGGTCAATGCAGTACCCCATTCTCCTGCGTCAATGGGTCAGATCCATTCCGTTCTCACCCCCCCCCCCCCCACCCCTTCCTTCGCTGACCCGTCTGCTGACCGTCCATCAACTGTCCCTTCAGGCAGAGTCTCTTCTGCGTTCAGGCAACATCCGGCTGAAATACTCAAACTTCAGTTTAGTTCAGTTCAGTCCATCTGGGAATGTGTCACCAAAGTACTTGGTGGACATGGGGATATAATTTCCTTAATGTCAGTCTCTGATCATGCCCCGAAAACCATCTGGATCTCCATTTCCAACCCTGGGCAGTTGAAAATCTGAGAGAGCCTGTCGTCAATAGCATTGAATACTGAGTTCAGCATTTGTCGAATTGGATTGCTAGTGGTTGAGCCCACTAGTCTTAATCTTCTGGTCATTGTTCTAGTTCAGCTTGTCTCTTGGTCCTGCAGCTCTGGGTAGTGAGATGGACTCTAACATCACTGAGGCACTGAATAATACAAAACACAACTTTCCCGAGAAGCATGATTTGTACTGTAATCCTACTCGTTTTAGTTTCTAGATTCTCTTTATGTTCTAACCTCGGATATAAAGATGACATTATTGCTTCAAAATGTGCTACAAAAATATATCCTAAGTAAAAATATTGACTTCATCGTACAAAAAGTACCCTTGCAGAAAAGTTCTCACAGTTTTTTGAAACTTGGAAAAGATCACAACAGCTCTGTCCATCAACTGAGTACTTAAACCGCTAATCATTTCATTTGAACTTGTAGTCCTATACCTTAACTAAAACCTAATTTCAATTATTTGTTTTTCATAATTCTTAATGATTTCACAGCAACATCACCATTCTTAGTTTTCCTAAAAATAACATTCAAACCAAGGTAATTTGAGTTTTCTCATCCGAATTGGATTAATTTGCTCTGTTCTTCACACAAATCAGATTTACTCATTTTGTTTCCCATTCTCACAAATGTCTCCTATGTTGCGATGAGTGACCACATGTGACAGTGGGGAACCTTAGCACAATTAGAAATGTATCCAATTATCAAATTTTGAATTATTTTTCCCACATAAAATCATTTTAGATGCCTCACCACTCAAATCAAGTGGCCCCACTTTTTAGGATGGCAGCCATGATGTCCTGGAGCCCACCCATCAAAGTGATCAGTCTTGTGTCTGGGCTCCAGACACAAATCATGACAGGAAATTTAACTGCGTATGCCATTTCTCTAGATGTTTCGTGACATATTTAACAAGTTTTCATCGATTAGTCGTCTTGCCCTGTCTTTCTCCTCTGGGTTGCTGTCCCTTCTCCATGCAGAGAAGACATGCCAAGAAGCATTTCCTAAAAATCTCTTCTCACAGACACACTCTATTCTCAACATCTGCTTGTTACACACAGACCTGAATCCACACATACATATACATACACACAAATGCACACATGGCCGGCCACACAGAGGCACAATTTTCAGAAACAAATGTTATTTCATTCAACTCACTCTTATCCTGATGCATCAATCACACATTTAACACATGAACTCAAACACATCAAACACATCCCTCCTTTTCTTACTCTTTTGTTAGCGCATCTAGCTCTATCTACTTAGAGACTACCTAACTTATTTTACAAGCTAATCATTTTGTCGCGTCATCTATCTCATCTATTTGATCCTCTGTGGATTTCAGTCTTTAAGCTCGAATCTGCATGTTTTTTTTTTTATTTTTTTATAGCTCCTGGTTAGGTGCAGGGTCAGAGGGCGAGCGGAAATCGTCGAATTTTACCAGCTCTATCCCCCCATCACATTCAACTCCTAAATTACTCTGTTACTCCTGTGTAACTAAACTCAAACAACTCGACCTGTCGCACTCTTCATCTGTGTCCAGGGAAACTCGTCAACCTGGCGTCTTCAGGGCAATCATCATCCTGGCATCTCCCTGCGTCATTTGCAGCTTTAATAAACACAGTAGCTTTAACAAACACTCCAACTCTAATATTAAGTAATATTCTTACCAGAGAAGTCCGCACCAAAGTTACACAACAGATCAGCCTACTCACACAGTAAACCGGTAATCATTTGGGCATTTTAACATTCACCCTCGACATCCTATATTATAGATTACAAAGAAGTCCTGGGACAGTTGCTCCTCGTATAATCAGATGATACTTGAATCATCCTGCAACAATTGCACACACATTCATCCCAAAAAGGCCTCTCAACTTTATCTTGCCTTATCATCAAGGTTCTGTGTAACCACGTGTTTCTCTACGTCGTCTCAGCGACATCAGCAGCAGCTTAACTCGATCACTCTCACAATCTTACACTCTCTCCTATTTTTGTGTCAGCCGACACTTTTTCACAGGTTAGATTTTGATCCGGGCAACAGCCTTTTCAACAATTGAAAACGCCAGTCAAACAGCTTTGGAATTTTACATCTCCAGCCAAATCGTGTCTCCTTCACTTCATCTCCCCCCTTAAACAGGTCTTTTGACAGTAAGCTCTTAAAAGTGAGCATTTCATCCTTCTTAAAAAGGGAATCAACTATTTACTCACCTTCGGCTGAACTGTACGCATTCATGACGCCAATTGTAATAAAATTATAACTAGAAGTGATAAAGAGATATTTGTCACAAAAGAGGAGTGACCAGTGCTTGAAGTGGGAAAAAAAAGGTGCCGGTACTCTCTTGCATTGGCAGATCATCATGACATTTGAGATTTCTATAGTGAAAAACAAAACTTGGAGATATTGCTGGTACAACAACAATTTATTGTCATTTATTAACAATATAAATGTATGGATTTATTTAAACAAGTTTACATAACTTTAGTGCGTACGCTATTCAAAAAATCATGTTTTAAACATACATGTGGCACAGTGAATCCTTATTAACTATCTATGGATGGCCTAAGCGACTAATTTACATATAGGCTAGTATCAATATTGTTTATTTTTTCCACAAATAAGCTGATTTATATTTGCTAATATGTTGGAGTCATGTTAAGAAAAAAAATTCATTCATTCATCAAAACTATTCATTTTAACAATAATTTGGTGCTCAAACAGATGCAAAACAGTCACTCTCAGTGTGTGTGTGTGTGTGTGTGTGTGACAGAGACAGGGGGAACAGCTTCAGTCCCCTCTCTGTCTGGGCAGCTAGTGACGGGATGCTGCTACATCATGTTTTGCAGCCCAGTTTATTATCATTAAAAACAAGCCAGCTGTTCGTGGAGCAAAAATCCATAATTTGGTCCTTTGACCAACAGTCAGGCCGTCCGTGTGTTTCGTTACTCACGTTACTGTTGACGTCGGTGTAACGTTAAGGTTGGTAGCGGCAGACTCCTCATTAACGCCAGCTGTTCCGCTCACATCAACGCTAGCTTGAAGCTCATGAATCATACTAGCTACCTCCTGATGTTTCTGGTTGGACTTGGACCTCTGTTGACGTGTCTGGCTCTGGCACACGCGTTCTTTTAGTACCTTTCTGAAGCCAGGCGGCTAACATAACGACTTATAAACTCGACACTTATTTTTAGTTTCTAGGTTTCAGCAGTGAAACATCTGTTACGGTCAGGCTCACGCTGACAGCTTTTTCAAACTAGCGTCCGTGGAAAAGCTAACTTCTGATAGGGTGGGCGGACTGCTTGCCTTTACGTGATTCGTCAAGATCTAAAATGTAAACACGTAGTGCCCTCTGGGTAGTGTAGTTTATGTAACGTTAGGGTCGTCTCTCTGACACTGACGCTTTCTCTGTCAGTGGTAGCGTACCGGCTGCATGCGAGAAGTAGCGGTACGCAAGAAAAGGTGCAGGTACGCTTAAGAGTAAAATGTAGAAGTGCCGGTACTGCGTACCGGTGCGTACCGGCCCACTTCGAGCACTGGGAGTGACATTTGAGATTATTAGGAGATAACCATGTATACACACGCAAGATGTGTGTATTCCCTAGTGTCTACTTAACATGAAAGTGAACAGTTCTTTATACATGTTGGTTTGTGCTGACATAATTAAAACTATTTCTTCAGCTCACACAAAATGGCCTCCAAACTTTGTATGGTAGATACTCGTAATAGCTTTGCACATTTTCAGGCTCCAGTTTGTCGTGCAAGCAGGCTGTCTCTAAACAGCATACATCTGAAAACCCTGAATGCTGAAATGTCAACCTATCAGATCCTCCCTTTTTAAATCCTAGCTGAGGTACAGTCTATCATTCAATACACTTTGATATGCAACAAGATGGACACATGGAATACATTTTGAATGATGATTCTTCAAAAATACATCAATTGCAGATGACATCTGAAAACCCTGAATGCTGAAATATCAACCTATCAGTACCCTGGTGCAAATAGCAGTGTATGCTATTCGTACCCCGGTGCAATTAGAAGTGCTATTTGCACCTCTGGTGCAATTAGAAATGAATGCTATTCGTACCCCGGTGCACACAGCAATGTGTTCTATTAATACCCCGTCTGGTACAAATATCAATGTATGCTATTTGCACCCCTGTGCATTTACATTGGCATACATTTACACACAGTTATCCATACGATTCATGCATTACACCTTTTTGGAATATTGTCGTTGCAGTGTCCAATATGGTTACCCTAACCATAACCAATCCCACTAACCTAACCAACCCAACCAGAGCAGGCAACGAGTAGTAGTATTCAGGGATGAGTCCCATAATGAATATTCATGAGTCTTCCCCCACCACCCTGACTTGCGCAATGGCATGCAAATTATCCAATCCAAAATGAAAAAAACAAGATGTTCTCACTGGGGAATTAAACCCAGGACTCCCAGACAACAGCTCAGTGCTCTAACCACTCACCTAGCAGTTCTTTAGGAATGGAGGACAACTGTTCACTACATGCGGTCTACAAGCCTCGGTTGCTAGGTAACCATACTGTATACAAAAAGTAGGTATCCTACTAATTAACAAAGTAACTGTTGTATGCTTTCACTGAAGACACAAAGCACAACTGTAGTATCCATTTTCCGCTAGAAATTCAATTGTCATAAACTTTAGAGACAAAACTTTCTTATTATTGCAGTTTCTGCTGTCAAGGAAGATGAACGTGTTTTTGTTGTTACGTCACAGGGTGTGAATAGCTCAGCTGTGTGGCCGAGGCTATTCGTACCAGGGGTACAAATAGACACTCCGTTATTTTTATTTCCATTATATAATAATATCGAATGAGATATTAGATTATGCTAATAAGCAAGTCTGAAAGATAGAAGCAGATTGCTTAATATACCCTCTAAAGAAAATAAATGTGCCGTGCCTAATGTGTCCTAATGTATTAGAGTAAAACATTGCCCACCGGCTGACACTATTAGAGAAGTTACTGTAAGGAAACCCCCAGAAACGGGAAACGCCTGAAACCAGTTTAGACAGCGCCTTAAACATAGATCATGGCAGCCCGATCCACACTTGCGTCGGGCGACAACATGAATGACTTAAACACAGCCTGATGAGACAACTTAACTTAGGGTGGAAGTTCCAGCTGATAGAAACGCGCCGGGTCCTCTGCCGTGATGAAACCACTAGAGTCGCGTACAGTGCTGACAGCTTGTGTCGGGCAGCTGAAGCCAGTGCTGTGCAGGTTGGAGCACGGTTGTGCGGCGATTAGCCGCTGACGACTGAAACCCATCCCCAGGAAATGCAGTGAGTACTACAGGAACTGCATCTAGCGCCGCCAAGTCACTACCGTTTGTTACCCGGTGTGTCCACCTGAGCAGCTGAAAGGCTGCTTGACGGGAACGAGTGCGAGAAAAGGGAGAGTTTCCCTCTGACATAGACAACATCTGCTAGCACCACGAAAAATTCTGAAGTGAACGTGTCCATATGCACTGTATTCCTGAAACGACAACTGACAACCGGAAAGGAGAGAGCAGATTTAAAACAAGATGTCGTACTGTGACTGGCTTGCAATACATGGCTGTCTTTGATTGGTTTAACTGACACAGGTGAACCTGATTGACTACTGACAAGTGAAGGCTTAGGAACAGCTGATCAATTAGGAGTGATGTAAACAGGAGTTTGAAGTCTTTCTGAAAGAACTTACGCTGAGCTCCATTTAAACTGCATCAGTTATACTAAAGCACTTATAGCTATCTTCTCTTACAGGGACTGCCTCGCTGATCTCACAATTGTTAAAACGCTGTTAGCTACTTTTGCTTAGCCATTAGCAATGGCTAATCCCTCTCCCTCTCCTGCTCTCTCTTGCTTGGTGTGTCAAATGTTTAGCTATTCCCCCGCCTCCTTGATATATTAATAATAATAACAATAAATTTAATTTATATAGCGCTTTTCATAGACTCAAAGTCGCTTTACAGGGAAGAATTACAAGTAAGGAAAATACAGCATAACATGAGGAAAGGGGAGGAACACCTCGGCAGTAAACACATACAACACGATTCAAGACATGACTTGCAACAGGGGAGGGAAATGGGGGGAAATGGGGGGGAATGGGGGGTGGAGGTAACCCAGACATCGGCAAGCACAGAGCCATAAAGATAGTGTCTTTCTCTATCACTCTGGGCAAGCAGCCATCAGAGCAGGCAGAGAAGCGGCGAATAAACAGCACCAGCGTCCTCTCTGTCCGACCGAATGGCGCTGGTCACAGACCAGCTTGTCAGACTGGGGGGTAAAAAAGCGGCAAAGGCGTGGGACGGGGGTATTAGGGGGGAGGGGGGCCTGGTGAGAGTCGCTTAGCCTGGCACCCATTGGGTCCTCAGTCCGCAGGATGTCATAGCGTTAACACAGCAAGTTGCCATGGAGACAACCTTGAATAGGTCCCAAGCAGAGTCAACAATCAGCAGGTGTCTGAGGGAAGTTGGGGAGGAACACAAGAGTGTCTCTCTGCAGTGCTCTTCGAGGGGGATGTTTTTATTCCAGCAGCGGCCTTGGCCGAGGCCAGTGCTGGATAAGGGGGCCGAAAGTTGATAAGATTGGAGTTATTTTGTCTCGGCGCGAGTAGCTGCATTCCTTTACACAGCCACTCTGTTAGTCAATTTCTGGTCAATCTGTCTTTGTAAAAGCGGTGATCTATCCAAGATAATATCCAAATTGCAGTTCATCTTCATGTTGTTATCCATAGTGCGGTTAATAGTCCCAGCTTCAAACACTGACCGCTCTGCCCACCGCTTCAATCATTCCAGGCAGCTTTTTGGGGCTTTGAACAGCTGTCATAGTCTTGTCAAATTTGTCGATAAACCAGGCCAATGCCTAATCCAGTCAGCAAGGGCCTGTTATCATGGTTCCGAATAGGTAGATATCCTCAACGTCCTCCCTGGAATGAGCCGCCAGACACACGACCCGTCACTTCTCCCACGCGTCCATCGTGTAGCCAGCAGCAAACGTTCCGGCAGGGCAAGCAGGTTCCCCCGAACCCAAGCTCGTCGTCGAGAAGATGGTGTCAATTGCGTTGAGAGACCAGTTGATCAAATCCATGGTTTTAGGGTTTGGAGAGCAGTGCTGAGAGAGTCTCTCAAAGAGTTAGACGAGACAAGAGGAGCAAGCAGGGGAGGTGTGGGAGAGGAGTGGGAGAGAAAATGCGACCGCCTTCGTTGAGAGCCAAACGAGAAGATATTAGTGATAATGACACATGTAATAAATGTAGTTTATTTGCTGCTCTGCAGGCGAGGCTTAGTGAGTTTGAGGCACGGCTCCGTACCATGGAATCAAAGTCATATGCTTCCGTAGCTAGCCAGCTTAGTGTAGCTGGTGCAGGCCAACATACTGTAGCTCTTGCTAGCAGTACCCCGGCAGACACGAAGCAGCTGGGTGAGTGAGTGAATGTCCTAAGGCAACGTAGCTCCAGCTCTAAAGCAGGGAGTGCACATGATGGTGGTTGCTCTAAACCAGACCATCTTCGCCTTTCTAACAGGTTCTCTCCACTCAGTCATACACCCGCTGCAAAGCCAACTCTGGTTATTGGGAGCTCTATGCTGCGAAATGTTAGGATGTAAGCTCCAGCGGCTGCGGTCGTGTGTGTCCCTGGGGCCAGAGATTGCAATATTAAATCTTATCTAAAGTTGCTGGCTAAAAATAACCGTAAATACTGTAAGATCATACTTCACGTAGGTGGTAATGATACCCAATTATGTAAATCGGAGATCACTAAAATGAATGTCAAGTCACTTTGTGCATATGCAAAGACAAAGTCGGACTCAGAGTTTTCTATTGGCCCCTGCCAAACCTGATCAGCGATGACATGTACAGCCGAATGTCATCCTTCAACCGCTGGTTGTCAGAATGGTGCCCAGCTAATGATGTGGCCTATGTGAATAACTGGAGGGCGTTCTGGGGAAAGCCTGGTCTGATTAAGAGAGACGGCATTCATCCCACTTGGGATGGAGCCACTCTCATATCAAAAACTCTGACCGAGTCTATTATCGGTCATGAACCATGACAACCCAAGGTACAGTAGATATTAGATAATCAGAGGTGCAGTGCAACACGCTCCTCTGTGCTTCCGTTGGAGCCATCACCCACTCATAGTCTAATAACCACGGTGTCTGTCCCCCGATTCAGATCGGATAAATCAAAGGTAAACAAAAGAGGAGATATACTTAATAATGTAATTGGAATTAAAACAACCATTGCAATGATAGAACAGAATAGGAAAATGTGTGGATGTGGACTGTTAAATATTAGATCTCTGTCTTCTAAAGCAATATTGGTAAACGATTTGATATTAGATAATCAAATTCATCTATTCTGTCTTACTGAAACATGGCTGGGCCATGAAGAATATGTTAGTCTAAATGAAGCCACTCCTCCCAGTCATATTAATACTCAAATTCTTAGAGGCTCAGGCCGAGGAGGGGGAGTTGCAGCCATATTTGATTCAAACCTGTTAATTAATCCTAAACCTAAACTAAATTATAACTAGTTTGAAAGCCTTGTTCTTAATCTTCAACATCCAACATGGAAAATGTTACAGCCAATTATAATTGTTGTCAAGATAAGGGATTAAGCCGGGATTTCCCAGTTATTCTGGCTCAATTTAGCCTTGACTCGGTTTCACAAAAGCAGAGGCACCTAAATTACCATGGAGATTTATTCTGTACAGCTAGCCTGCTCCTGACCAGGCTAACAGCCAGGCTAACAGCTAGCCTGCTCCTGACCAGGCTAACAGCCAGGCTAACAGCTAGCCTGCTCCTGACCAGGCTAACAGCCAGGATTTATTAATCCTGGAGCCTTTTCTGTTCACTGTTATATTGCTGTTCATATTGTTGTTAGAAGTTTGGTGAATATATTATGACAGTTGAGATAATTAGAAAAGGCTGATAAAGTTGCCAAATGTGTTTTAAATGAAGTCAGTTACTAAGGGAAATATATTAAGTGCTGTACATGTGTGTTTCTATAGTGGACCAATGCACCTTAAATTATTTCAGTTGATTCATTTTTTTTGTATTCTTTAACAATAAATGATTCAATAAATTGGCATTCTTAGCACACAATTTGTGTTGTCCAGTAAACTGGGACTATAATTTGGGAGGATTTTACAATTATAAAAACCTATCCTAATTGTACAATCCTGCCAAATTATAGTCTTAGTTCACTTAACCAATACCTATATAGTGTAGACTACTGTACATTCATGTAACAACAGGGAGAGGACACCCCAATGTTTTTTTTACCTTATATTTTGCTGGGGGGGAAATAACTGTTGAATATACTCTGTTACATTCATGTTTACCGTGTGCATTATATTTATCACTTAATTATCTTTATAGTTTCTAGATTTTAGAGTCCAAATTCTGCAGTGTCTTTCTTTTCTAGATTTTAGAGTCCAATTTCTGCAGTGTCTTTCTTTTCTATCTCCATATATATGAGGGAGCAAAGCATATAATATGTAAAGAAGGAAACTCGGCCACTATAAAAAAAAACGTGAGGAACAGCGTGGCAGATAACAGCTGACCGAATGATAGTCTAAAAATATACATTTATGAACTACTGCTCTTAACTGAAACCATTCAATGAGTTACTTTGCTCCTCTTGTCTCTTCTAGTCTTTGTCTAACTCTGAGAGACTCTCCGCACTGCTCTCCAAACTAAAAAATCATGGATTTGATCAACTGGTCTCTTTTGACACCATCTTCTCAACAAGAAGCTTGGGTTCGGGGGAACCTGCTTGCCCTGCTGGAACGTTTGCAGCTGGCTACACGATGGACGCGTGGGAGAAGTGGCGGGTCGTGTGTCTGGCGGCTCTTTCCGTGGAGGACGTTGAGGATATCTACCTATTCGGAACCATGATAATAGGCCTTTTGCTGACCGGATTAGGCATTGTCCTGGTTTATCGACAAATTGACAAGACTATGACAGCTGTTCAAAGCCCCAAAAAGCTGCCTGGAATGATTGAAGTGGTGGGCAGAGCGGTCAGCGTTTGAAGCTGGGACTATTAACCGCACTATGGATAACAACAAGGACATGAACTGCAATTTGGATATTATCTTGGATAAGATCACCGCTTTGCAAAGAAAGATTGACCAGAATTGAACTAAGAGAGTAGTTGTGTAAAGAAATGCAGCTACTCGCACCGAGACAAAATAACTCCAATCTTATCAACTTTCGGCCCCCTTATCCAGCACTTGCCTCGGCCAAGGCCGCTGCTGGAACAACTCCCCTGGAAGAGCACTGCAGAGAGACGCTCTTGCGTTCCTCCCCCAACTTCCCTCAGACACCTGTTGATTGTTGACTCTGCTTGGGACCGATTCAAGGTTGTCTCCATGGCAATCTGCTGTGTTAACGCTATGACATCCTGCAGACTGAGGCACCAAGATTGGGATGCCAGGCAAAGCGATTCTCTCCAGGCCCCAACTTCGCCGCTTTTTACCCCCCAGTCTGACAAGCGGGTCTGTGACCAGCGCCATTTTTCAGCTGCAGGACCGGATGGCTGCTTGCCTGTGCTGGGTTACCTCCACCCCCCATTCCCCTCCCCTGTTGCAAGTCATGTTGTCGACTCATGTTGTTATGTGCTTGTTGCTGAGGTGTTTATTCCTGTTCCCACACTGTACTCTTCACAGGAGCATAGTCTGGGAGTTGCCTTTTTTTCTCCTCCCCTTTCCTCATGTTATGCTGTATTTTTCTTACTTGTTGCATCTTCCAGCCCAGTCTACCCCCCTTGTATGTATGTTTGTTTGTGTGCGGGGAGGTTGATAGTTCTTTTCATTTTGTGAAGCACTTTGGAAACCTTGTGTTTGTTAAAATGTGCTATAGAAAAAAAGTTGGATTGGATTGGATTTGCAAAAACAAACAGTTGTACACTTTGCATTAAAAGCAAGCAGTGGAAGTTAATATGACTTATTCAATTTATATTTTAGCCCATGAGAGAGAGGGAGAAATAGAGTGAGAGAGATATTTACGCATCATATTCTAGCGTTGTAGAAAATGGATCTTCATGGTAAATTTCCTGAGGAACATTATCTTCTGCTTACTTTTAAGACAAAGAGTACAACTGTTAATTTGTGCAAATGATTACTAGCCTAATCCTTGAATGGTATGATTATGACCGTTTCAATTCAGAGCAGTGGTCAGTAAATGTATATATTTAGGCTACTTACGCATTCAGTCGGTCTGCGATCGTCTGCCAGGCTGTCTCTCGCTGTTGCATTACAGCGCCCTTGTTTATTTTTTTACAAATGTGTTTGACGTTATCATACTTCCACAAGAAGCTGCTGCTCACTCTGTATCAAGTATGAACAATGCGTATTCTCCATTGTAGCATCAGTAAATCTGTGATCGACCTCGCGGTCTGTTAAGGAAAGCCTTGAACGTGCATCTATCCGAATTACTTCAGCCAGGCTTGACCTAATCTCTCCCCCTCAGCCTGGCTTGGCCGTCGTGAAATGCACCAAGCCTGCACAGATTAGACTAGGTCAAGTCTCGCTTTATTGGTTATCCTGTATTTATATATTCTACTTTTGTGAAACAGCCCACAGGTCCGTATTCGGAATTTTTATCTGAATTCTCAGTTTTTATCATGTGTAGTCCTTAAATCAGACAAAGTACTTATTGTAGGTGATTTAAATATTCACATGGACGTTGACAGCAATAGCCTTAGTACTGCTTTCACCTCACTATTAGATTCAATTGGTTTTAGTCAGAGTGTGCATAAATAAGGCCACACACTGTTTTAACCACACCCTAGACCTTGTGCTGTCATATGGCATTGAAACTGAAGATTTAATAATATTTCCGCAGAATCCTTTATTATCAGACCATTTTTTAATAACTTTCGAATTCTTACTACCCGACTATACGAAATTAGATAAAAGCTTCTATACTAGATGCCTATCTGGCAGTGCTATAGCTAAATTTATTTTTTATTTTATTTGCTGCAGGACACCGCTACACTTTTGTCTTCCATACGAGGTAATGTTTTCTGTTATTTTATTAATCTTTCTGGTTTGCAAACTGTTTGTCATGCTGTTTGAATTGTAACATTACTGAGTTAGCTAACTTGCCGAGTTGTGCAAATGTGCACTAGCTTGCACCAATTACTGCTTTAGTGGTTCAGAAAAAAACTTTTACTTGAAAAACTGTTACTTGGATGTCGCTTTCAAACTTGTTCGTCGATTCAACGTTAAATTGGCTAAGTAACATTAACGTTAGTTTGTGAAGGTTTTATGCTAACGTTAGCAAACTATGTTGGCTCGCTAGCTAATATGCCCATGCCTTTTTTTTCTTTCGGTTAGCAAAGTAGTAAGTTCAGTAATGTTAACTGATGTTACATTAATATAAAATTGCACAAGGACATGACCTAGCTAACTGTTAAACATTATGTAGAGAGTCTATCATGGCCAGTATTCCAAAATTTCACCTTTACCTTGCCTTTACATAATCCTGGAAATGTAAATTGTGTGTTTTTTCTAGTGCCTTAAAATTTAGACATTACAGACTCTATCATGGCCAGTATTCCACAATTTCACCTTTACCTTGCCTGTATAACAACTGCATGTGTACATTTAGCACTTATAACTCATTGAAGGTACATTTGTCAAGAGTACATTCTGAAAAAAGAGTGGTAGGTAGAGACAACAGTGATTTGACTATTAATCTGGCATTTCATTGCCCTGTGTGTGATTTTAAGCAGCCATTTGTTGAGAGGGACATGTTTATTCATTTAAGGCGGCATCTAAGACAGAAAGAAACAGTGCCATGTCCATTTAGGGCCTGCAAGTTTCAAACAAATGTTTACTCAACATACAATGCACACAAGTGCAGAGAACACCAACATGCATCAGACTATGATGTGGCAGTCGTAGTGAAAAATGTCTCGAATGTTTCCCAGGATAGTGACATCGAACATGATCCAGTAGTGCTTTCAGATGCAGGCAGTAGTGATGAGGGATTAACAGAGCAGTTACAGTACAATCTGGCTGCCTTCTTCTTGAGAATGCAGACTATTCTCCATGTATCCACGAGGGAAACAGGAAATCATTGAGCATATTGATCAATTGTTTTCACTGTCAGAACCAGTTTTCAGAATATCTCTAATCAAAATACTGGAAAAACATAACTGCCCCTTTACTGACACACTTCTTAGTGAGATTGTGCAGGCAGTTTCAGAGAGTAGCCTAATATTTTTGTATAAATCTGTTATCTTCTACTTCAACAGCAAAGAGGAGAAAGTAATAATATGAGGATAACTTTCCATTTGCCAAGCCTGTAGAGTACCTTATTGAGTCATCACAGTGTACATTTATGTATGTGCCCATTCTCACATGTTTGCAGTTGTTGTTGAAAAAAGAAAGATGTACTTGAGGAAGTCCAAGAAACCACCTCACAGTTGCCTGGACAGTATTCGTCATACTGTGATGGCTCCTACTTCCAGGAAAATAAGCTTCTCTCAGATGAGGGTAAAACATTATCAATAATTCTTTATGTTGATGATTTTGAAATTGCAAACCGTCTAGGAACATAAAAAAAATACACAAAGTATGTGTAGTTTATTGGACATTAGCTAACCTTCCAGTAAAGTATTGCTCAGCACTCCACTCTACTCAGCTGGCTCGTTTGTGCAACTCAAATGATGTACGGCAGTTTGGATATGAATTGGTTTTTACGCCTCTCTTGAGTGACCTAAAAACTCTTGAAAAAGAGGGTGTTTACATTGAGACATTTTGTCTGATAACCTTGCTGCCAATGGGCTAGCTGGTTTCAGTGAGAGTTTCAGGGCTACATATTTTTGCAGATTTTGTCTTGCCACCCAGGCAGATATGCAAACATCAAATGCAGTCACTGGTAGTTTTGAGATGAGAACCAAAAATCTGCATAATAACCTCATTAAACAAATGTAGAACAATGACAGTGAAGAGAACTACGGTGTAAAACACAGTTGTGTTCTCTCTGACCATCTCTCTTATTTCCATTGTGTCAAAGGATTTCCACCTGACATCCTTCATGACCTGTTTGAAGGTGTGGTTCCTGTCGAGTTAGCACATTCTTTGCAGGATTTGGAAGTATTTCACTTTGGAAGAGCTGAATAGGGCAATACTGTCATTTCCCTTCCAACATTCTGATAAGGTTAACCGCCCTCACCCGATTCCTCAAAGTTTTGCCACTCGAGGAACAATTAGCGGGAATGGGCATGAGAACCACGCTCTGCTTAGACTGCTACATGTTCTCATTGGCTCCAGAGTCCCCGAAGGGGGACAAATTATGGGAAATGCTAATAGAATTAAAAGATGTAGTTGAGCTTGCCATGTCTCATACTTTCACAGATGATACCATTCAGTACATGGCCTGTAAGATTTCAGATCACAGGCAGCTGCTTCAGGAAGTATTCCCTAATTTACGACTACGGCCAAAGCATCATTACATTGAGCATTATTCTCATCTCATAAAGCGCTTTGGTCCTCTGGTGCATCTGTGGATAATGCGATTTGAGGGGAAGCACAAAGTCTTCAAGGCAGTTGCTCTTGGCACTCATAACTATAAAAATGTGTTGACAACTTTGGCAGAGAGACACCAAAACATGTTGGCATTCTATTTGTAATCACCAAGATTTGTCAAGCCACCAGTACAGACTTCAAAAGTGGAGTCTGTCTATGTTGAGTCATTGCCTACTGATACACATGCGTTAATATCGAGCATCACAGACAGCAGCAGTGTATATGGCACAAAACAGGTAACCATTGAAGGCAGAACTTTTGTAGCTGGCATGTTTGTTTACACTGGGGCATATGCTGCCTTGCCTGTGTTTAAAGAGATCAGAAACATATTACTTATCATAAATGACATCTTCTTTCTACTGAAAGACTATGAGTCCTGGTATGTTGAGCATTTGCCATCATATGAGCTAACAGATCATAAAAGCAAGGGCCATACAGTGAAATCTGCATGTCAGCTAACTGATCAAATGCCACTGTTTGCCTACAGGGTTTCAAGCAAGGTAATTCTCACAACTAAGCATTTCATTCCAGTGTCCTAACAAGAGAGCAGCACATCCCCAGCCTTCTTCTCAGGGACCTGAGGGAGGCTAAAGATCTGTCTGGACCTTCAATAAACACTAGTAATCACCTTAATGGACACACTGGACAACATAATTAAAGGTAATGTCTATTTTACACTATGACCCATGTGTCGTCACAAAGGTAAATACATGCAATGTGGTGGTTAATTGTCTCTGTGTACACTTTGGATATCCTAATTATACCATACTCTGTTTTAAAATGTTTAACCAATACTTGCTTTTAAAAGAATAGTTTGACATTTTGGGAGAATCTGATGTTTAGATTGTTACAACTCTCTTGTCTGTATGGTTAATGAAGCTACAGATAGATAATGTGTTGGTGGTCTACGCAGCTAGTGAAAACAGCGGCAGCACCTTGAGTAGCTCTGTCTGTTTTATGTTACAGGTTTCCCTAACACAGTGTAAATGGAAGCTACTGATGTCCTGAAACTAAGGGTCATCCTTGATGTCAACGCTGAGAGGCTTATTTTGCCCTCTTGTCCTGAGACTGTAAATGCCCTCATAGTTGAGATAAAAAATAAGTTGAACCTTGCCTATGACCTTCGTCTTCAGTTTCCAGACCCAGAATTTGACAATGCCTTATGCAATTTAGTTAACATCGAGGACCTACCATCCAAGGCAACCATTAAGATAATTAGATTCGTTGAGCCAGATCTCAGTTCAACCAGCACAGATGATAAAGTGTTACTGTCTGATAACACATATTCACCAGAGTGTCTTTGCCGATGGCCAGAGATTTTTGTTATTCCAACATTCTCCTACGAGGTGGAGCATGCTCTAAGAGAGGGCAACTCTGCATTTGTCAAAGAGGGGCAAACTGTAAGCTTGACTAGGGATCAAAAACCCAACATACTGGAAGGAATGGCTGCTGAAATATTTAAGCATAAAGCATATCCTAGTACTAAAAATATTGTCATGGCCAGGGCTGGACTGGCCATCGGGCATACCGGGCATTTTCCCGGTGGGCCGACGCACTTTTGGGCCGAATCGCCGATATAATTTATAGGCCTTTGTTTTCATTTTTTTATTTTTTTGGGCCGCGCCGGCCCATAGATAACTGACAGCGGCCCATTCGGTAATTGTACAAAAGTCCGTCTGTCAGGACTGATTGTGGCTGCATGCCGGGGGGTAGCGCGGACACGCGGACACGCGCCTTACTGCGAGCGGGCGCACGCGCCACACGGAGAGAAAAGTGGGAGAAAGAGAAAAGAGACTGTGTGCTATCTATGGCGTTATTTTTTAGTCAAAAGTTATGAGCGTGTAAGACATGCTCACGAGCACATTATGTTATTTCACACGCGCAAAAATGAACCTTCAGCTGGCATGATAAAAGTACTCGCGCACAAATTCAACAACCGAAAGGTGTAGGTAGCTGCGAGCGAGCGCCTGGCTACTCTTACTCTGCTTGTACAGTGGAATCCTGCTCGCGCGCAGCGGCCTTCTGCTCGCGGAGTGCTGTTTTGCTCGCAGAGAGGATTTCTGCTCGCTCGAGTACATGACTTTTGACAATTTGGGGGCGGAAACCAAGGAGGGCACTGACCCTCTTACGATTGGTCACTTTCACACAGGGACATCCTTGATTGACAGCTCTCATTACAGGAAGCACGGAGTCACAGTATCTGACGGAGTTCAGTCATTCAGTTAACACTGCACAGTGGACGGAATGGCGGCGACACCTGAAGATGTAGATGTAAGTGATATTGATGATATGATGGGGGCTGTGTGTTTGACATTGTTATAGCAATTTAATCTGAAATTTGTTGAGAATAAACTCATTAAATATTGAGAATAAAGTCGTTGTATTTCAAGTTTTTTTCTCAATATTTAATGAGTTTTTTCTCGAAACACAGCGACTTTATTCTCAATATTTAATTAGTTTATTCTCAACAAATTTCAGATTAAATTGCTATAACACTGTCAAACACACAGCCCCCATCATATCATCAATATCACTTACATCTACATCTTCAGGTGTCGCCGCCATTCCGTCCACTGTGCTGTGTTAACTGAATGACTGAACTCCGTCAGATACTTTGACTCCGTGCTTCCTGTAATGAGAGCTGTCAATCAAGGATGTCCCTGTGTGAAAGTGACCAATCATAAGAGGGTCAGTGCCCTCCTTGGTTTCCGCCTCCAAATTGTCAAAAGTCATGTACTCGAGCGAGCAGAAATCCTCTCTGCGAGCAAAACAGCACTCCGCGAGCAGAAGGCCGCTGCGCGCGAGCAGGATTCCACTGTACAAGCAGAGTAAGAGTAGCCAGGCGCTCGCTCGCAGCCACCTACACCTCTCGGTTGTTGAATTTGTGCGCGAGTACTTTTATCATGCCAGCTGAAGGTTTATTTTTGCGCGTGTGAAATAACATAATGTGCTCGTGAGCGTGTGTTACACGCTCATAACTTTTGACTAAAAAATAACGCCATAGTGTGCATCCAGAGGATAATCAGTTGAGCTCGCGTGTGTGCGTCTTTGAGAACTGTAAGTCCCATAGCTTACGTTGTCAGTTCATTCGGGCCTGTTGTTGTATTGGTCTGTAGTTCTTGTACATTTAAGTAAGTTAGCTGGTAATTTCGATGTTTGTGTTAATCACCTGTTAGCTACTTTGCACGTGGCTGTTGATTTATAATGCAGATTGTTGGAAGCTCTTGCTCACGTTTGTATTTAGCTACATTATTGTATTATTATTGTATTGCATTATGCTGCAGTAGTTACATTACATTGATATAGTGTAATTAATAGTGGGTTTGTTGTTGTTTGCTAGCCTATATGTATACTTCATATGCATTGTGTATGGTAGCCTTCACAATGTTAGCCTATTTGTTTCTTTGCAGAACCACACACAAATACACAGCCATAGCAGAGCTACCCACGCCCATTCTGTACTGTTGCCTTATGTAATAAAGCGTCAAGAGCAATAATTGTCTCCGTCCGTGTTAACTGACACACCTGGGGCGAAGTTGGAAACCGGAATCAGCTCAACTACAGTCCTAAGCTAGACCTAACCCAATCAAATCCAGGAACACCCTTCCCTACTCCCAGCCCTGAGACACGAGCTGTAAACGATGCTGGAAGTTTAGCATCCACGTTAAAATGGACAAACGACCACGGAACCCCATACGCAAGCGATGTGTACAGAAATTACGAGAGAAAAAGATTAAGAATCTACAGGCGAATGCCTCAAAATGTGCCAAAATATCTGACATGTTTGGGGCTGTAGTAGCTGCTTCAACATCAGCATTAGGCTACCTGAAGTAGAGGAAGGAGGAGAGGTGGCTGGCTATACAGAGAAGCAGAAACAACATCATGATGACAGGGAAGAGGCCGAGGAGGAGGAGAGCGACCAGGACCACGGGAGAGAGAGGGAGGAACAGATGGAAGAGAGAGTAGGCCTAGTTGACGACGGTAAGAAGTACGTGAATTAACAGGTTGTGTGTGTGTGTGTGTGTGTGCGTGTGCGTGCGTGCGCGCGCGCGCCTCGCATCATAATGACAACAAGCAGTTTGGCAGTAACATTAAAGGGTTGGCCTGTTGGGTAGCTGAAGTCTGTGATCTACACAGCCTGTTCTCCTAGGCTCATGTATACTATGTATACAGCCTGTTCTACTGGGCTCATGTATACTATGTACACAGCCCAGGGGCGGACTGGGACAAAAATTCAGCCCTGGAACTGTAGCCACACCAGCCCACATTACCACGCCCATGCAGCCCCACCAACGGACACGTGCATTCACTAATTACATTTGTGTACAGATGGTGAAATAATATAAGCAGTACCTTATGTAACATATTTATAAATATTTAATGTAAGTAACTGGCAAACAATGCTTACTACATTTTAAATATATATATATATATATATATATATATATATATATATATATATATATATATATATTTTTTTTTTTTTTTTTTATGGCTGTCACTTCAGGGTTTTTCCTTGCCCCAGAATTGGCCTTTGGGGAACACATAAAGAAGGGGGGGGGTCAGGAAAGTCCCCCAGGAGAGTTTGAGGGTAGAAGACTTCAATTTCTGCATTCTGATACCTTTTTAGGCACCAATTTATGGTAAAAACGTCTATATTTATGGCAAGGAAATCACAAAATTCTGGTGGCAGGTAACAATTCAAAATACAAAACATAATGGAATATTATTATATTCAGTAGTCCAGTAAGGGGGCTTTCAAATCTTGGACAAGGGCCGGATACACAACACACAGCATGAATAGGGCTTTATGGTAACTTTTTTCCCCAAGGAGCACATTTTGCTCCCACTGTGAAAAATGTAGGATTGACTTACACAGGCTACTGCTTTTACTGCTAAATTGTACAATAACACAATCATGTTATGGATACAAAACGTTGTGGCATGTTGCTGCATAGCTATCTGGCTCATTTCTTCATTGCTGGGTCTGCTGCTAATATTTAACTGTGAGGTGCTGCTGCTGGCTGTGCTGCTAAATATTTCAGTTAGTTTGCGACATTTAGCGGCTTCAGTATCTAAATTCCGCAATTTTTTTTCTCTCGCCTTCTCAGCCCCGCCCTTTTCTTTCCGTTTTTTACCCACAGCCACAGCCGCATTATGCATATTGTTTGTTTGTTTGTTTGTTTGTATGCTTCCATCTAACGTATTTGCTGATTGTTTCTGTTTCTTCCTCTTCTTCCACTTCTTCTTGTTCTTACTTGGCGGCCACGGCCAGTGCAGCTGGCATCCAACTTAAAGGTGCATTGCTGCCACCTACAGTACTGGAGTGTGAAACAGATTAGTGGGAGAAAAAAACAGGTGATGACTGCGTGTGTGGCGGGTGGTGGGCCGGCCCGCCGGCCATCCTGGAGTACCGGCCGTTCTGTGATTCTCCAGATCACACAGATGGCCAGTCCGCCCCTGACACAGCCTGTTCTACTAGGCTCATGTATACTATGTATACAGCCTGTTCTACTAGGCTCATGTATACTATGTATACAGCCTGTTCTACTAGGCTCATGTATACTATGTATACAGCCTGTTCTACTAGGCTCATGTATGCTATGTACAGCCTGTTCTACTAGGCTCATGTATACTATGTATACAGCCTGTTCTACTAGGCTCATGTATACTATGTATACAGCCTGTTCTACTAGGCTCATGTATACTATGTGTACAGCTGTCTCTCTACATTGCCCAGAGATTTAAGCTAAATGAATTATACCTTAACTTAGCTGACATTTCTCTCTGTTTCTCACTCTTTTAAAGGTTACCTTGTTAGAGTAAATCTTTCTTGTTCATTGGTGTGGGCCAAGGCAACATTTTGATTGACTTTACTGACAATACACTTGTATACTTAAATGTTGTTAAATAATTTGAAATTATACTTTAAACTTTATCTTTGGCAATGACTTGCACTTGAGTATGGACATTGTGTAGGCTACCCTATGGCCTCCAGGTCGCCAATCAAAAGTGAGTGAGTACACTGCTTCTCTTTTCCAGGGCATGTACTACTCCCAGCTTTATTGTAGCTTTTGGGAAGGGTTATGGTTATTGTAGTTAGCAGACACTTTTGTCCAAAGCGACAAAATATGAATCTTACAATGGTTAAAATGAACAGTACACCGTTTTTAAAAGTTGCTAAGCCAATATTAAGCAAAATAGTAATAATAACAATAATGGCAATACAATATCAAATATCAATAATAATAATAAAAAATACCATAAATATACAAATCATAACTCTAAGAATGAATGAATTATTTAAGTGTAAGATCAACAGATAAGTCTTGAGACCTCTTGAAGGATCCAAAACCATCACATGAACGCAGAACACAAGGCAACTCATATCGTAGAATGGACGCATATTTTAAGAGGACTGTCTGCAGGGAATGTCTCTGACCAATCACGGTGGGTGTGGGCCGCCTGGGCCAAAAATGCCCGGGCCAATTTTTTGTCCCAGTCCAGCCCTGTGCAGAGGCTCTGGTGAGCAAACACCCCTGTCTAAAAGAAAAAAGGTTCCAAAACAGGGTATGAGGGTTGGAAGAACAGCCTGCGCTTCAAGATGGGCAACTACAGGACTAAACTGAGCAGGGCTGGCATTAAGGATGTGGCTGTGAATGCGGGAAAGCGCATCAGGACCTATCCAGAAGGTGCAGCATCCAGGGCCAACATCAAAAGACCCAGAAGAGGAGAAATAAACTTTCTGTCCAATTACCCCAAGGAGAAACTAAAGACACACTGGAGAACCAGAGGCTTGAGATGGTGGAGCAGTTCAAGAAGACAGTGATTGATAGAGACATGATTATGATCCATCAACATATGCAGTGCACCTTTGCACTCAGGCATGAAGAAATTGTGAATTCAGCTCCTCCCATTGCTGAACTGAAAGACAGATGGCCAAGTGAGTAAAAACTTAAACAGCTGACAAGACACACATTGTCAAAGTCATGATTGCAGCACTGTTTGATCTGGATAAAGAGCTTTAACATTATTAGTGTTAATATGGTTTGTCTGTTTGTCTAAAGTGTTTCCCTTACAGTCTTATGTGGCTTAAAGTTGAAAGTTGAAGTTGATGCAAGTTGATTTTTTTTTAAGACAAGGCTAGGCAATTTTATTTCTATAGCACGTTTTCCGCACAAGGCAACTCAAAGTGATTTACATTAAAAGAAAGAGCAAAGAGCAGAAAAAAGCAAATACTTATATAAAAAGCACAAGAAAATGTAAAATTCTAATGAATAAAAAATTTGAACGAGGTAAAATACAAGAATAAAAAAAAACATTTGCAGTTCAGTATAGGCAAGGCAAGGCAATTCCGCCCTTACAGCACAGCTCAGCAGCAACAAAACTCAAAGTGCTCCACATAAAGCATGAAAACTCAGATGAAAATCAAATACAAATAAATAACAAATCAAAAGTAGTTAATACAAAAATCAAAACGCTAAAGTTCAAGTTAAAACAATTAAAAGTATGTTTAAAACAAGAATAAAATCATAGTGGAATGCAAAGTATCAAGCGAAGGCAGAGTTAAAAAGAAAGGTTTTCAGCCTTGATTTAAAAGAGCTTAGAGTTGGTGCTGACCTACAGTTTATTGGAAGTTTGTTCCAGATATGAGGACCATAGAAACTGAACGCAGCTTCCCCCTTTTTTGTTTTGGTTCTGGGGATGTCAAGCAGACCTGTCCCTGATCTTAAAGATCTCTGCGGTTCATAGTTTTTTAGCAGATTTGAAAGGTAAGTTGGTCCTAAACCGTTTAAAGATTTATAAACTAGCAGGAGTATTTTGAAATCTATTCTATGGTGCACTGGAAGCCAGTGTAGGGACTTCAGAACTGGAGTAATGTGATCTATTTTCTTGGTGTTGGTAAGGACTCGAGCAGCAGCGTTCTGAATCAGCTGCAGTTGTCTGATTGATTTTGTGGAGAGACCTGTAAAAACACTGTTACAGTGGGTCAAGTCTACTGAAAATAAAAGCATGGACAAGTTTTTCCAAGTCGTGTTGACACAAAAGTCCTTTTAGCTTTGATATATTTTTGAGGTGATAATAGGCAGAGTTTGTTACTGATTTAATGTGACTGTTAAAATTTAGGTCAGAGTCCATAATAACACCAATATTTCTGGCTTTGTCTGTTGTTTTTAACGTTGGTTGTAGATGAGCGCTGACCTTGAATTGTTCCTTTTTCGGTCCAAAAATGATCACCTCCATTTTTTCTTCGTTTAATTTTAGAAAATGTTGGCACATCCAGTCGTTGGTTTGTTCCATGCACTTAGCCAATTGTTGTATTGGACTGTAGTCCCCTGGCGACAAGGTTATATAAATTTGTGTGTCGTCTGCATAACAGTGATAGTGATAGGTTTTCCATAATTTTAGCTAGGGGCACCATGTAGATATTAAACAATAGAGGACCCAGGATGGAGCCTTGGGGAACTCCACATGTCAAACTTGTATGCTCAGAACTGTAGTTACCTACTGAAACATAGTAATTTCTATTCTTTAAATATGATTCAAACCACTTCAGTACTTTTCCAGAAAGGCCTACCCAGTTTTCCAGTCTGTTTAGTAAAATGTCATGGTCAACCGTGTCAAAAGCAGCACTGAGGTCTAGTAATACTAGGACTGTAGTTTTGCCACTATCTGTGTTCAAGTGGATGTCATTAAATATTTTCAAAAGAGCTGTCTCAGTGCTGTGGTATGGTCGGAAACCCGACTGTAAGGCATCAAAAATATTGTTTAGGGACAAAAAATGGTGTAGTTGCTGGGAAACTGCTTTTTCAATAATTTTACTTAAAAATGGGAGGTTTGATATCGGCCTGTAGTTGTCCATTAGTGACGTATCAAGGTTATTCTTTTTTAAGAGTGGCTTGATTACTGCAGTTTTTAAGACTTGTGGGAAGATGCCTGCCTCAAGAGAACTGTTTACAATTCCCAAAAGATCCGAGATCAAACAATCCAAAACATTTTTGAGAAAGCCTGTTGGTAAAATATCAAGGCAATAGGAAGAGGTTTTAAGGTTTCGTATGATGTCCTTCAGGGTATTTTGGCTAATCATTTGGAATTGTGTCATATGGGAAGTTATTATGCTTGTACAATGTGACAGCACATATCCTGTATCTGATATGGAGGTACTGACTGTCTCATTTTCTGTATTTTATCACTGCAGAAGATGCCGAAGTCATTGCAGGCTTTTCCAGGACAAAAATTCAGATGCTTGTGCTTTTGTTTTCTATGCAGCTCTACAGTGAATTCCACAGGATCACCAATCAAAATCTATCGTATTCCTTCTTTGCTGCACTTGAGAAGTACACACCTCAGCTGTTGAAGCTCTACAAAAAGAGGAAGACTGGAAGTTTTGGCGAGAAGATGGAAGAAGTTTTGATGGCATATGAGGAACAGGTAAAAACATTTTTAAAGCATTAATATATTACATTGGTGTTGAATGTGAACAGAACTGCAGACCCTAACATGCATACCTTGTCTTTGTGCAACAGGACAAGAACAACATCACTGCAGCTCGAACGGCAGCCCTGGCTGGCCTACCGCTGTACTTAAAGGAGGATTCATCAGAGGTCTTCAAAACCTGCAAGGTATTTTTGTATTCTCCTTTTCCTGTTTTCATATCTCAATACCTTCATCTATTTTGCAAAGAGAAATCACTGAACATAAACGTTAGAAACTGCCTTCTGCTGCATTGGGTACCCTGTTGGCTGCCTTTAGAGCAATTCTCAACATTACTTAATTTTTGTGTAGTGCGACAAAGCGTTAAAAGGATGCTAGGGTCTTCCACTTAATGAAATGGTGCTTGTCTTTACTCTGATGTAGCCTTAAGTAAACAATAAGAATGAGATGGGACAAAATAATTAATTAAATTGTTAAGTTTACTTCATATGTGCCCTCTGGTTGTATTGTGGATTTCTCTTTTTTATTAAGACTGGCCAGAGTTGTTCATCAACACTTTATAATTTACAGTCATGCAGAAATATATTTCTTCTGAATTCTATAATTCAATTATATACATATGGTTGACCCACATGTGAGTCTTGTATAGGGGTGTCAAAATTCTCTAAATCCTCGATTTGGTTAAATATTTGATTCTAAGGTCCCGGTTCGATTCTCAATTTTTATTTTTTTTTAAAGCACAGGTTGCTATGCCATTTTTAGACTAGACTTGTATGTAATATAATATCTGACCTTTGTTCGCAATGTACCACATTACATTGTGAAACTTAAAACATTTTTTAACAACATAATGTAACAATAACATATGTAACATAAGTTGTCAATAAAGTAAAAAGAAAAAAAGGTTTACCAACAATCCTGAGGGCAGATGCTTTGCACCTCAGAGAGTTTGGTGTTAGAGCCCCCAAGTCGTCTTCCAGACAGCGCTGCCTGGAAGGCACTAGGATTAGGCAGTGGTTATCATAGACCTATATATAATATGGACCCAGCTACTCTGCTGTTTTTGACGGAGACAAGTGAAGCCTATTACCAGCACTTTTCCGGTGATAGCCGAGCGTTACTGTGCAGCTGCAAACTGAGCTTCCCGCCGTAGACAGGGACGGACTGGGACTAAAAAACGGCCCTGGACTTTGACTAGGCCCGGCCCTGCCGTCTGGCATGAGTGTCACAAGACTTTAATTGTGGCTCATGACACTATACCATCCAAATTATAGCAATAGCACAGGGGTCCGTTTCAGGTAGGAGGTTCAATAAACTCTGAGTCTAAGCCTGACCTCTGAGTTGATTGAGCCTGAGATGGGAAACTCTGAGTTTTCGGTTTCACAACAGCTGATTCGAGTTGGTTCAATCAACTCGGAGTAGGTTGACTCAGGGTTACGCGCTTGCACCAAAGACAGCATGAATGGAGCCATGATACTACGATTCACCATGGCAACAACCACAAACAAACGGGTCGGTGGACATACTCATGCACACATATGCGAGTTTGAACATGTATTTAGTTAAAAAAGCAACACAGCGGCTGCTGCAAGAGAGAGAATTTGCGTTGGAGAAAATTGCTGCTAAAGTAAATGCGTATATTCCAATATAATGTATATCATATTTAATCATAAGCTAATATTACTGAAAATCTATTTCATTTAGGTGCAATACTGCGGGCGAAAACGTCCTAGGCTACTAATCCCATTCTGAGGCTGCAGCACCATCATTAACATAATTATAATTCATAATCTTTCATTTCAAATGGTTTACATCATTCACCTGCAATACTGTGGAACTCCTTTTTAATGTCTCTGACTGGTCTGTGTCCAGGGAACACTACAAATGTTTAAACTCTTTACTTTCACTGACCCGCTGGAGTGGGTGTCTTTCTCTGTTCTTGGTCTAAGCTCAACTTGAATAAACAAATGATGGAATGGATTAAAAAAAACATATAGATACATAGACAGCATGGAATAGATTGTGTAATATGCAATACAATCTATTATACAATCTATTCCATGCTGTCTTAAAATGAATTTATTACTTAATAATCTTAATTATTTTTGCAGTAATTAATCTTACTGCACAAATAATAACACATCTAAATGAAAATACACCATTACAAATGTAACTTCTGTATTCAAAATCTTCAAAGTTTTAAGCATTAACTGTAACGTTACCAACATTTTTAAAAGTAAAAGCACAACATATTTCTTAATATTAGCTACTGCATGTCGCATTTTACAGCTAAAATGTTGTTTAGCTGTTTTAACTACTGTAATCATTACAAATGTAGCAACCTGAATATCACTTCCTAACATCATCCCTAGCGAGTAACTCTCTTTCTCCTCATGTTCCATACTTACTTGCCCTGTATCTGCCTGTGAGACCAGCTCATCTTTCTGTCCCTCATCACTGGTGGCCTGTTGCTGCATAGCTGTCTGGCTCACTTCTTCACTGCTGGCTGTGCTGCTAAATATTTCAGTTAGTTTGCGACATTTAGCGTCTTCAGTATCTAAATTCCGCATTTTTTTTTCTCTCGCCTTCTCAGCCCCACCCTTTTCTTTCCGTTTTTTTACCCGCGGCCGCGTTATGCATATTGTTTGTTTGTTTCTATGCTTCTATCTAACGCGTTCTCTTAATACATCCATGATCTAACGTCCTTGCTGTTGGTTTCTTCCCATAGACAGTATTCTTCCTCCTCTTCCACTTCTTCTTCTCCTTACTTGGCGGCCACGGCCAGTTGGCATCCAACTTAAAGGTGCATTGCTGCCACCTACAGTACTGGAGTGTGAAACAGATTAGTGGGGGAAAAAACAGGTGATGACTGCATGGGTGGCGGGTGGTGGGCCAGCCCGCCGGCCGTCCTGGAGTACCGGCCGTTCTGTGATTCTCCAGATCACACAGATGGCCAGTCCGCCCCTGGCCGTAGATGTTACGTGACCAACGTGTCTGCAAGTTTCTGGTAGCTGTGCCAAGAGGAATCTGAATCATTCCGAATCTTGCAGAGACGGAGAGCGTAGGTATATGTAAGGAGATAACATAGGCACAGGCTAATTATTGATAACTAAAATGCTAGTTAACATTAGCAATTAAACAAAACAGCTAATGTAAGTCCAAACTGCTTGCGAGCTTCTCCTGTACTTTACGGTAATTCCTGTACTATGCGACAGTAAGTCGCGTGGTTATGACACAATCGTTAGCCTATTTTTATAAAAACGTCTGCTACGGAGCCATAACGTGAGGTACAAGGTAATGGAGCCTTTTATACATTGTCGTGTTTCTTTAGAAATAAACGATGGTCAAATGAAATCTTTAAACGCTTCAGATGTAAAATTATTGGCTGTCAAAGTGACGCCAAAATGAATGGCAGTGAATGGGATGCTAACTGGGGGTGATAGCTTATTAGCATCAAAATGGCGCCATAGGAGGCTTCACTCTGAGGAGAGAAGCCTGGCCCCTTGGTGGTTATGGATGAAGAAGACGGTCGCAGCGCTGCCTTGAAGGCTTAGTTGGGGGCTTAAAACACCATTGAGCCAGCACAGCAGCTGAGCAGACCAATAGCAAAGAGGACGACTTGGTGGACGGCAGTCCGCTAAATTGTTACTCTCTATAATCAATATAAGCTGCTCTGTTTAGGCAGTAAAACGTTCATGCAGGCTGAAATTCAACCGTGCGGTTTTGTTGGGATAAAGCTATAAGCAGAAGGAAAATCCGCTAGCTGGTCTAATGTGCAATGGTAAACACACAGAATATGGTACACGCTAATGCATGGATACCCGAACCGAGCCTGACGGGTCCCAACGGGTCCCGATGGTACCCGACGTGCCAGGCCGGGTTCGGACAGATATTTAGAAATTATGGTCGGGTTCAGACGGGCTCGGTCACATCAGCGCGATAAGGTATTTGTTGTAAAATGGTGCTGTAATGGTTTAAGAGAGTCATACTGCAAGATTTTTGAGTTGACGACAACAATTTAAAACCCTTAATTTTTTCGTTTGCGAATTGGGACATGGAATAGGTAATGTTATCTATGTGATCTGCTAGAAAAGCTAGAGATACCAGTGATAGGACTCCAAGTCATAAAACTGTTATTTCACGCTTTACACAGTGATTGTAGTCAGGGGATGGTTCTGTGGCCAGTACCCTAACATTAGCTATAGAATAGTTCAACAGAGTGCAACATTTCCACCAATTCTGTGGCAAAAACAAGTAAAGACTAGTGTCGCAACGCCAAAGTTGTTTAAAGGATGATCCCATGTCTGGAGAAATTTCAAAGGTCTCATCGGAGACTATGAGGTCGATACCTGGTATGCAAACAGAAATATGATCGGTATAATACTTTTCACAAAATGTCATACTCATTCTGTCCCCGACCATTGTTACAAATCGCTCAGTTTTGGTCTTACGGATAGGAATGGACAAGGGTGTAGAGTTACTGCGTTCACAATCGGTAAAGGGATAACTGTGATGGCAATGGACTATGATGACTTCTGTCGGTCTGTCCTTCCGACTATACCAATAAAACAATTGGGCTGTGCAACTTTCTAGACTTTGCCTGCCACCCAAAAAACACTGTATAGGTGCTACTATGATAATTGTGAGAGTCAATGGGATAAATGTTGTACTGCGTAGAGCACGCATGCCTGGTTGTCGGAATGGATGCCATGGCCTATTTCTAGGCATCATAGAGTCAAGGAAGGGCTTCTGGTACACTCTGCTGCTGATGTCCGCCGTTTGCTTCTTCAGGAGTGGGCACTTTCTTGCAGTGGCTGGCGTGTATCCACGTAGCTCTTTCGGCCACCTTCACTGCTGTGTCGTCAAAAGAACTTGGAAGGGCCCCTGCCACCGTTCAGATCTCCAGTTCTTCCTCTTGAAGTTCTTCACCACCATGTAGTCGCCTGGCTCGATCTTATGGAGAGGTCTCTGGGCTGGCTGAGGCAGGGCAGCTACTACCTGTTGTCTTATGCTTTTCAGAGCAGAAGAGAGATTAGTGCAATAGGTTATTATGGCATCTTCACACAGAGTAGTTGAGGGAGGGGGCTCCCTGGGGTGGCTCAGTCCTACGTTGGGTGGTGCTGCAAAAAGAATTTCATATGGACTTAGGTAAGACTTTGATCTTTTCCTCATTCTCATGTGCATCAGAACCAGAGGCAGAGCTTTTGTCCATGATAGGCCTGTTTCTGTACAGCATTTTGCCAATTAATTTTTTACTGTGAGGTTCTCTCTCTCTCCACTGCTCCTCCGCTGGCTGGGTGATACGCACAATGTGTTCTCAGGTCTATGCCTAGGTATGTACTAGTTTGGCATATGGCTTCATTCACAAAATGCGAACCATTATCACTTGAGATTTTGGTTGGAATTCCAAAGTAGGGTAGGGCTTTGGCTACTACACTGGCTGTCTGTTTTGAGGCGGGAAAGGCTTCCACCCATTTGGACCACATGTCCACAATCACTAGGCAGTGTTTTTTTCCCTCTGCTGGATCTAATTTAATGAAATCCATCATGAGGTGTTCGAATGGTCTTGTTGGCGGAGGGTGTGCCGCCTGTGCAGACACTGGTGTCGACCTACCTACGCTGTGTGTGGCGCAGATGACACATGCCTGACAGTATTTTTGAGCAAATATTGAAAATCCTTTTGTGAACCAATGTTGTTCCATCATACTCATCATCCCCCCTTTTGACATGTGGTCCAACCCATGTGTCAATTTTGTGAAATGAGGAAAGAAATGGCTGGGCAGGCACGGTTTGCCGTTCGGGCCCCACCACTCTCGATCGGTGACGGTAGCACCTGCTCTTAACCAGAGACGTTTGTCCTCCACGGTGGAGAAAGATTGAAGGGCAGCGACAGTGGTGGGAGTATGGAGTGAGAGATACTGTGTATGCGTAAATGTGTGGTCTGACAAAGGGAGTTGAGCTGCAGTTTTAGCTGCAGAGTCTGCTCTAGCGTTCCCCTGAGACACCACATCTGTACTGTGTGTGTGTGTGCTGTACACTTACACACAGCAACAGCTGCAGGAAGCAAGATAGCATCAAGCAGTTCAGCTACTAAGTGATGATTTCACACAGGTTTACCATCAGATTTTAGAAATTTTCTGTGTTTCCACAGTGCGCCAAAATCGTGTCTGGAGTCAGTGTAAATTGTCACAGTCTTACCCTCTGCTGCTTTACAGGCTTCTGTTAGGGCTATGAGCTCTGCTGCTTGTGCTGAGAGATGAGATGGCAAAGGTCCAGATGGGATAACATCAGAATCAGATACAAAAGAAAAACCCACACGGTTAAGGCCAGTCTTATCGTCTCTGGAAGCAGAACCATCAACATAGAAAATAAAATCAGCGTTAGTGAGAGGTGTGTCAGAGAGGTCAGGTCGTGGTGTGCAGACCATCTGTAGCTCTGCAACACAATTGTGTTCCTCGCCGTCATCTGGTGTGGGGAGGAGAGAAGCAGGGTTAAGGACAGTGCATCTTTTGACAGTGACATTAGGCATATCCAACAGCGCTGTGTGATATCTAAGGTACCTGGCTGCTGATAAATGAGAGATCTTTTGTTCCAACAGAATGTGTGAAACAGAATGTGGAACAAGGAGGGTGACGTCTGAATAGCCAACAATATCCCTGGATGCATTCAATGCTTTCTCAGCGGCAGCTACTGCACGGAGGCATCGCGGTAAACCCACAGCGACAGGATCAAGTTTTGCGGAGAAATACGCAACCGGACGGAGTTTATCGCCGTGATGCTGCAGCACCACAGAGGTCATGCAGCCCTCGTGCTCGTCAGCGGTCTGTATGAACGGTTTTGAGGGACTGCAGAGCCAGTTTCATGTCTACGAAGGCTCTGTCCGCTTCGGTGATCCAGGAGATTGTTTGATGTGAACTGAGACCTGTACCATGAATCAGGGAGCTCAATGGAGCTTCCATTTGAGAGTAGTTTGGAATGAAACAGCGACAATAAGAGCACATTCCCAGAAATGACATCATCTGTTTTTTTGTTTGAGGTTTTGGTAGGTTAACAATAGCAGAGATACGATTTGGGGAGAGTGTTTTACCATTTCCAGAGATTTCATGACCAAGGAAAACAACCTGTTGTTGTACATATTGGAGTTTTGAAAGGCTGACTTTGTGGCCTTCGGCTGCCAGATGGTGCAATAATTTCAGTGTGTCTTGTTCGCATTGGTCCCTAGAGAGCGCACAGATCATGAGGTCATCCACATATTGAAGTAGGGCGGAGCCTGTGCAGAGCTCAAGAGGCTCAAGGCTTTCTTTCAATGCAGTGTTATATATAGTGGGACTCTCAGTATAGCCCTGACAAAGGCGAGTGAAAGTATAAGGTTTTCCATTGAAGTTGAATGCAAACCAATACTGACTGTCTTCATGTACAGGGACACTGAAAAATGCATTCGACAAATCTACCACCGAGAACCACTTAGCATCTGGTGGCACCTGTGAGAGGATAGTATATGGGTTGGGCACTTCTGGAGCTCTAGCTTGGACTGCTGCATTTACTGCCTGTAAGTCCTGGACAAAACGCCACTCGGTTGGCTGTCCCTCGTTTCTGATTTTCTTGACTGAAAAAATAAGGGTTCTCACAGGTGAATTTGGACAGGGGACGATTACTCCAGCCTGTAACAGAGAATTGAATACTGGCGTGATGCCGTCAATAGCTTCTTGTTTGAGAGGATACTGATGTTTTTGAGGTCTATAGTCAGATTTTGGGACAATGACAACTGGTTGAGCATTTCGGATGAGACCTACATTATACTTATGAGACGCCCACAAGGAGGAGGGGATTTCCTGTAATGGTGGGGGAAGAGAAGAGGTATCAGCCAAAAGGATCAGTGCGTCATCACTCTCGTCAAACAAATTAACAGACCTCAGTGCATCAGTGGTTAAATGATAAGGCTGTTTGAAAACCCCTTTAGAGGGTGAATACATGACCTTAGGGTTCGCTGTAAGAGTCCAGTCCGATATCTGTTTGCATTCTTTCACAAAGGGTCCCAAATCACGCCAACGGTCACTTGGTGCTTTGGCGAGGGAGATGTGTGGAAAAGAAGCATCTACTCGGAACAGATGTTCCTGGTTAGAAGACAGAGAAAGAGAAACTGCACATCTACTGTTAGTCCAGTATATTTCAGAGCAAGAGAGAGAATCGTTTATAGTGTGATAGAAAATGTTCTCATAGTCTGAGTCTGAGTGTTTTTTGTTCTTTGCATTGCTCCAAAAAATGAATAGCGGTCAGCAATGTCTGTCTCTGTTCATGTGTGTGTGTGATTTGGGATGCAGCAGGCTGATCTTCGTTGCCTGTGCAGAATGTGTGTTGTGTATGTGTGTCACCTCCTTTTTCTTTATCAGGTGAGCAGGCTGTCTCCCCTCCGCCCACTCTCCTCCTCGTCTGGCTTCAGTCAGCAAACCCTCTGGCAGCCCCAGTGCGATCAGCTTGTTGATCAGCGTGTCTCTGGGGACAGTTACGCGCCCAATGGCCTGGCTGGCGGCACTAGTAACAAGCATTATTGTCCTCTGGTTGGTCTGTGCCCCACGGCTGCTGTTCACGGCCTCTTTCACGTCCTCTGCCTCTTCCCCTTTGTTGTAACCCTCCCCTGCGAGAGTTTGGGAACTGTCTGGGTTGTTGCCCTGAGACTGGAACTTGTGGTGGAGTTAGGTTCATCTGGGCCACAGCCTTGACCATGGTGAGGTGAGCCTGATGATTTTCCCTGTCCCTTTTCTTGTCAGCTTTAACAGCTGCGGCAGCAAGGTTTTTCGTGTCTCACCACTTCAGTGAGGCGAGCGTCTTCCCAGCCAATGCATGTGTTCTTTATCCCTGTTCTAATGTCTGGCAAAAGTCCATTCAGGAGAGCCTGGGTAAAATGTGTCTCCCAGGCCCCATCCAGACGAAGACGTTAGGATGAAAACACATCCGTCTTCCCTGGATTCGGTTCAAGAACATTCACGTCCACATGAATCCATATGTAAATTACTCAACACGGTACTTCATATGCCAGGCCTGTAGGCGGCGCTGTTATTGCTACAGAAATGAACGGAACGAAGAAGAAGAGCAGCCTTCAGTGACTTCCTTTCATAACCATAGACAGTATATAAAAGTTCATAACATGACTGTTAGCTAGTTCTCTTAGCTTAACACATCCATGGACTAGACTTTAATAACTTACACCACTGCTCGTTATATAGAGGCCACCTAGAAAAAGAATGTAAACTTTGTTTACATTCTATCGGACATGATTGCAGCTAGCAGAGCTAGCGTTAGCGCGCTAGCTAGCGCTAGCTAGCGCTAGCTAGCGCGCTAACGCTAGCTAACATCAACATCGGCAGTCACACAAACATCAATGATCCGATGTCTTTTTGATAATCTAGCTACACGTTTTTCTTGCGGTAGCCTTTCTACAATAAGCGGTGCTAAAAGTTACTATAATCCGTTCAAGGAGTTGATAAGCAGACAGATTAGCGAGCTAGTTGATAAGTTCTCTACTTCCACTTTATAAGCAGCGTTGCATCCCTGCTAGCGCCGTCAGCTGGGTTGAAGGCGGAGCTGTTAGGCCGAGGTGTGTGGGGATGACATCATCGATACGCACGTATGCGGTTTCGCCGTACACACGAAGCCAAACGTGAGCCGGCTTTTTTTTTATTCACCCTGGGACCAGGTTTCAAAAAAGTGCGTTTACGGGCAGTGCGTTTACAGGATTCGTGTGGACAAACGATGCAAAAGATGTGCGTTTGCATCGAAATACGTCTTCGTCTGGATGGGGCCCCAGACACCTCTGGTCTGGCCTAAGTCTTCAGGTTGTTGGATCCCAGAATGGATGGTGAATATTTCCAGGAGGCGAAGGCGATATTCATCCACTGGTTCATCTGTTTTTTGTTTGCATGCAGAACTCTTTGTCATGTCTACTTTGACAGGAAAGGCTGTCTTTATTGCATTGACAATGGCTGTTATGTGATTTTGGTATTGAAGATTGCTGGCATGGTTCCAGTCGGGATTTGTCAGCTGTTCTTCCCCGCCTGCTTGGTTGCTGATTTTTGCATACAGGACGGGTCCCATTTGTCTCATCAGTAGGCGACGTATTTCTGGAATGGTTGGCTGGAATTGTCTGCAGAAGATCAGGAACTGATCAGCAAATTTGGAAATCCATAATCTCTTGTCCAAATTGGCAAACATGCTACTGATTTTGGTCCATATTTATCCGTCATGATTTCCACAATAGTCCTGTCCTCCCATTTCACGCGCTTCACACGGAGGACAGTAAAACTAGTCCTGGACTAGTCAACACAGTCGTCACCGTGCAGCTTGGATTGTTCCTGGGCACAATCAAAGTTAAAGCCATTACGTCCCGGACGTAAGCGAGAAATCCCTTCTCGTCTTTCGTAGTAAGAGGTTCCCTATAAATCCTCGGTCTTACGAAATTATAGTTACTGACTTATAGTATAGTAAGAGGTTTCCTGCAAATTCTGAGTTTATCAATTTACAGTTACTGACTCACGACGTGGTTTTTTTAGTAAGAGGTTCCCCGCAAATTCTGAGTTTGTGAATTTACAGTTACTGACTCACATTCGAGAAATCCAATTTTGTCGTCATGAGAGATGAATATGGAGCAAAACGTTTTACTTATGGATTCCCCAAACTCTGGACCATATAAAAAGTTAAAACAAATAAAAAAATAAAACACCTGTGGCCAATATTATAGATTAACTCCAGATGGACAGACAAACTGTTTTAAATCCTTTTGGTTTGTCTTACAGTATCATTATACTTCAGAATTTTACTTCATGTAAAAGATAGCTGTCTAGTAAAAAACTCAAATTTGACTTATAAAGATAAAAAAAAATGGAATATCAACTTCTCACCGAATTTAGAAGATTATTTCCTTTCGTCTGGATCGGTGTGGAGTCAATCGGTGACCGTCAGGCGTCAATCCTCTCTTCTCTGAATCTTATTTGACGAGGTAGAGGAAGAGTCAGTCTCGACACTGGTGTTCAGCCTCTGACAACCCTCCGTATCTCCGACGGACTCGCAACTGATCCCATCCTCGTCGCCAAATTGTTATGGAAAATCTTTTAGTGTTCAGTGATGAAGCTGAAAAATAAGATTGTCTGACACACTGGAGTTCTCTAAGTTATTTTCTTTATTCTTTTGCAAAAGAAGGAGACAGTTTAACAGACTGACAAGCAATCTGAGAACTTGACAAATAAACCTCAGAGCTTTTATAGCTGAGCCTTTAGGAGGAGGGACCTTTATTTTTGCTGATGTTGCTTCTTTTTCTTGCTGACAAGACGGGAATTTCCCTGCTAAGCTCGCAAGAAGGCAGAGCTGAGTTCAGAAGTTCAGATGACGTCACTTCTTATAAGGTGGGACTCTTTCAGTCAAAAAGTACCCAAAAGGCGAGAAGATAAAAGATTAAACCCTCCCTAGCAACAGGATCTGAATATCCTCATTGGAGGTTTTTACTGCTGTGTGAGCCTTACAGAGAAGACTGCTTCAGGATGTTGAAAGTTGGCACCCTGCCAAGGTACTGCTACTCGTGTAGAGTATACATAAGAAAGGGAGAGAAAGGGAGGGCTATGTAGCTCTGCATAAGGGATACGGAAGCAGATATGATCGTCTTTCAAAATAGCAGCATACTATAATGAATCCCTATAACATGATTATAGTATAGAAAAGAGAGTAAATATTGTATAAAAGTAAATACATATGAAGTGATGAGAATATAAAAGAAACATGCAGTAATGGATAACACTGTAAAAAAAATTGTAAAAAAAACAGTAAAAAGTCTGGCAGCAAAGTTGCCAAAGACTTACCGTCAAATTACAGTAAAAAACCTTACATTATTTTACAGAAAAATTCTTTTTAAATACAGAGATTTCCTGTACATATTTTCTCTATTTTTACAGTCTAAATATTGTAGAATTAAAAAACAATCTTGTTATAAAACATTTCTAGAATGTTAAAAAAATTATAAATCTTCATCAAAACTAAGAAATATTGCATAAATACCTTAAAAGTACACAATTTAACTGAAAACTGCTGTTTTAATACGGTTTTCTTTGGTAAATTCACAAGATTATCCAATCCTTCCACAAGAACTCCATGTCAAAGTACAGATTTCTGAATGTAAAACACACAAAAATTATGTCAAATAACTTTTAATTACCCTCCTTTAGGCGTTTATTTTATGATTATCCAATCTATTTACACTAAATTCCTGTTAAATACAGTTTTTTTACTGTATAAAAAAAGAATATAATGGGATAATATCTTGCATAAACCTAATAATAATAATAGTCATTACTTTATATAAACAATATTTGAGAGTATTTACAAGCAACTCTCCAATATATCTACATACTTTTACCATTAATGTATGGTGTTTACTTTGAATAAACATTGTTTCATAGTAATTTAGAAGCAAATATCCAGTATATTTACATACCCTTACCATTATTATATGAGGTTTACTTTACAACCCCAAATCAGAAAAAGTTGGGACAGTATGGAAAACACAAATAAAAAAAGAAAGTAGTGATTTCGAAATGTACTTTGACTTGTATTTCATTGCAGACAATACAACAGCACATAATTTAATGTGTTCCTCATGATTTTTATTGTTTGTTTTTTTTTCAAAAAAAACTAAATTCCTATTTTGGTTCTTGCAACACATTAAAAAGAAAGTTGGAACAGTAAAGCATTTACCACTTTTTAATGTTGCCATTCCTTTTCACAACACTTAAAAGACATTTAGGGACTGAAGACACCAAGTGATAAAATGTGTCAGGTGTAATTTTGTCCCATTCTTGCTGCTACAAGTCTTAAGGTGGGCAACAGTACGGGGTCTTCGTTGTCGCATTTTGCGCTTCAAAATGCGCCACACTTGTCGGTACTGCAGGCAAGCCAGTCAAGTACCCGTGTCCTCTTCCTCCGCAGCCAGGACTTTGTAATGTGTGCAGAATGTGGTTTTGCATTATCTTGTTGAAATATGCATGGACGTCCCTGGAAAAGATGTCTTCTTGAAGGCAGCATATTGTGCTCCAAAATCTCTATGTACTTTTCAGCATTAATGGTGCCATCACAGAAGTGCAAGTTACCTTTGCCAAGGGCACTGACACAACCCCATACCATGACAGACCCTGGCTTTTGGACTTGTTGCTGGTAACAGTCTGGATGATCCTTTTCTTCTTTGGTCCGGAGCACATGGCGTCCATTTCTCCCAAAAAATACCTGAATTACTGATTCACACGTTTCCACTGTGTGATGGTCCATCCCAGATGCCTCCGAGCCCAGAGAAGTCAACGGCGCTTCTGCACACTGTTAACATAGGGCTTCCTTTTGGCACAGTACAGTTTTAAGTGGCATTTGTGGCTGTAACTACGTATTGTGGTACTTGACAAAGGTTTGCCAAAGTAGTCCTGAGCCCATGTGGTGATATCGCTTATAGATGAATGACGATTCTTGATGCAGTGCCGCCTGAGGGATCAAAGATCACGGTTGTCCAGCTTAGGCTTGCGCCCTTGTCCTTTACGCACTGAAATTGCTCCACATTCCTTGAATCTTTTAATTATGTTATGCACTGTTGAAAGTCAAATAAGCAAATGTCTTCCTATCTTTCTTTGAGGAACATTGTTTTTAAACATTTCAATAATTTTCTCACGTATTTGTTGGCAAACTGGTGATCCTCGGCCCATCTTTGCTCCTAAAGGACTAGACCTTTCATGGATGCTGCTTTTGTACCAAATCATAATTACAATCACCTGTTGACATCACCTGTCTCAAATCACATCATTATTTAACCTATTTACCTGATTACTAGCCCTAAATTGCTCCTGTCCCAACCTTTTTTGGAATGTGTTACAAGTCTGAATGACAGGAAAGAATGTATATTTACAAATGAAATTAAGTTGACCAGACAAAACATGAAATATTTTGTGTTCACACTGTCTGCAATGAAATACAAGTCAAAGTACATTTAGAAATCACTACTTTCTTTTTTTATTTGTGTTTTCCATACTATCCCAACTTTTTCTGATTTGGGGTTGTATATAAACATTGTTTTTTTAGTTATAAAAAGCAACTATTCAATATATAAACATAGTATTACCATTATTGTATGGGTGTTCACTTTATTTAAACATTATTCGACAGTAATCACAAGCAACTATCCAATATATCTACAGACTTTACCTCATTATTGTATGGTGTTTACTTTATATAAACATTGTTTCATAGTAATTTAGAAGCAACTCTCCAATAGATCTACATACATTTACTATTAATACATGAGGTTACTTTATATAAACATAGTTTTATAGTAATTTAAAAGCAACTATCTGGTATATCTACAGACTTTTCCTCATTGAAGGGGTTTACTTTATATAAACATTATTTGACAGTAATAACAAGCAACTCTCCATTATTTGTACATACATGTTTATTTTATATATACTTTATTTGACAGTAATAACAAGCAACAACAATCTATCTACAGACTTTGTGCAAGTGCATGGGACTTACTTCATAAACATTATTTGACAGTAATTACTATTACTATCCAATACATGTTCACAACGTCCTCAACAGTAAATGGGGTTTTGAATGTACAAAAACCAAAAGGACTATGTAAAAGTGCATTTGCATCAACTACTTTTACACTCAATAAATATATAAATCTTTTCTGCTGACATTTTACAGCATTGTCCAATCCATTCACTGCACATCCCTATTTGAGATGTATGAGATTTTAAGATGTATCATAACCAGAAAGTATCATAAAATGACCATTTACTGCTTGCTTTACAAATAAATGCACTATTAAACAGTGATATCCTTAATCCTTACCATATGAATAAACGTATGGGAGCAAAAACTGTCTGGTACATTGCATTATAGCAAAAGGGGAACTATGGGAAATTTGGGAATTCATACATGCGTGTTCAAAATGTCAGTGAACATGAACAACTTTCTCCAAAATCCAAAAACTAAAACGTGTGATGTCATCTGATATAATGTAATGTATAAGCTTTTCCAAAAACAATGAATTGAGAAAGATTTTAAAGATGACACTGAGAACAGCCTGCGGGATGTTAGGAGGTAACGGGGAGATTTTGTGTTTCAGAATTGAAACGCTAACATAGAATAAACCTCTTTTCTTTTTTTTTCTTTTTTTTATTCTACAAAATTAGTTTCACATTTATTGTCTAAGAAGCATCTTAGTAACCTGATGACATCATAGTTTGAGTCTTAAATCTCTGGTTTGTGGCTTTGCGAGAGAGTAGCTCTTACTCACAAATATCAGAGGTGAGAATAAAGACATTTGCACACCAAGGATGTTTTTTCCATGCGATTATTTCGCATGTCAATATATTTTGTAGGGCTGCACAATTAATCGCAATATGAACTAGTGCAATATCCAAATCGCACAGGGGCGCAATATTTGTTGAAGGCAAAATATGTGTCAAACCGTTCTAAAATAAAGTATTGTGGTGCTGCAGAGACGTCCCGGCCTACAGATCATATCCTACAGACTGAAGGAAAAAATCTTTGTTTGGCACAGATCCTCGCAAAAAATCACACTTCAATAATCTTTTTAAATATTTTTCAATGAAAATAAAAAAAACATCATTCCCTCCAATATCGTGAATCATATCGCAATCGCAATATCCGTCAAAATAATCACAATTAGATATTTTCCTCAAATCGTGCAGCCCTAATATTTTGTTGTTTGTTTACTTATGAGGATCACCAAACAACAACACAGAGGCTGCTGTCTGATCTACAGACTGTACAGTCTGCAAACTTTATTACGCCTTTCAACCTTTACAAAGGCAGCGTATGCCAGAAACATTCTTTCCGTTTTTACCTTTCACAATAAGCCTTAGACATATGCTACACGGTTTTGCCGTATTTGTATTTGTTCTCAAACTGCAGAATCTAGCTACTGTACAATCACTTCATGTCTTCACCGCTAAATGTTAACTCTCCTATGGTCCGACTGCTCTCTCTTTCTCGTCCGCTCACACCACATCTTCTGTCACTTTCTCTCATCAGCATCTGTCCTACCGAAATGGTAGATGAGCTGGCGCGAATATCCGAAACTTTAATTGAAAACTTTCGCAAATTCGCATAGCTGCCGGTGTGAATAGTTTTGATGTGAAATATTCAAAGGCGATTATTTTGCATATTTGCATCTCTTAATCATCACGCCCCCGGTGTGTAATGGTCTTAAGTCACACATTTGCAAGTCACAAGTCTTAAAGAGTAACTCTCGCCAAAATGCATCCTAGGGTGTTTTTGTGAATGTACGTGAGTCAAACTTTAGTTTAAAAGCATAATTAGGATGGAAGCGCCACTTTTAAGGTTTACCGTATTCTCGTTTTTTTGGTAAACTGGCCTTTTGAATGGGAGAGCTAGGGGCACTACTATGATAGAATCAAAATAGCTATTTTTTTAAACACTAAGAAGGCTCGACACAACATGAGACTTTGCTCCACGTATCACCAGTGGCTCTACACATGAACTCAGCATTGTGAACATTGTTTATGTACACAGAGTTTACTAAAAAGAAAGGTTTTGAACAACTCACTGTAGCTGTTGTTGTTTCCGGGCGCTACCATCTCTCAAAAAGTATCAATCTCCAAATGCGAATTAACAGACTCAATAAGAGGAAATGTAGCCTAATTCTTATATGAGGCTCCTTTTTCAACTACAAGGTCAATATGGTTTTTCACTAATGACTAAACAATTAATTACCCGTGTATTTATATGGAACTAAGCTTTAGGAGCTTTCCATATTTACTCTCCTCCCTGTTAAGCTGCATTTGGAGATGGTAGCGCCCAGAAACAACAACTGCTAAACTCTGTGAACACAATCAATGTTCTCAATACTTCCGTTAATGTGTAGAAAAAGTGATTTTGATGTGATCATAGTAGTGCCCCTAGCACTCCCATTCAAAAGGCCATTTGACCGGAAAACGAAGATATGGTAAACAATGTGTGTAACAGGGTTTGCATAATAGGTTTGCTGAGGTGTAACAGGGTGTAAAAATGTGACAAATACACATTCGGTTCAAACCTCGGTTTGTTTTTTGTTTGTTTTTGTTTACAAGCACAGACCAGGTAAAGCACCCATTACCAGTGCAGATGTCATTCGGTACCTCCTTCAGCTGTATGTGGGTTTGCTGCCTCCTTCTTAACCTCTGCTGAGCCCCCTCTTGCTCTGGGCTATCCTGTTCTCAGTCTGGTCTGTTGGTTCAGCCTTTATTAACTGGTCATTGGCCTCTTGATCCCTGTCAAACCGAACACAGAATGAGAGCCATATCATGGGTGAGAAAGATGTGGTAAGGTACAGCTGATTACGTGTGATACTGTATGGTGAACATCTCTTTACTTTAGCTTTCTTTTTCTCCTTGGTCTTCTTAATCTTGTATCCTCCTTTCTTCCATCTTGCCTAAACAGGGATTAAAGAATTAGGGTGAGATTTTTTTAAACATTTCAACATTACTGTAACAGTACTATAGCTACATAGCATACATTTGTGGTGGCTTGCGAGCATTGACCACCAGGTAATTATTTATTTAGATTTACAGCAAAAATGAAACTTAAAATACATATTTAATTACATACTGAGTGCAATTGTCTGGACTGGAGGGAGAGACACTTCTATGTAGAGCAGGTAGCCTATATCTTATTTCTGAGTTTGTTCAATTCCCTGTCCATTTATTTTTATGTAGAAAGCGAGAATGGAAACATTCTCTCTGGAAAGACAGAATGGTAATGTTAAGTTGGACACATTGAATCATGAGTGAAAATAACGATCACGTTCAAATTAAGATGTTGTGGTCCACAAAGCAGACTCTCCGTGTAATGTCATGTTGTAACTTGTTACACTTTTACATCTTGAATGAAGCAGGGGTAAAACGTTAATTACAACGTGTGGTTCACTGTTCATAAAGTAGAACCAAATTAAAGTTAGTCAGCTGAGATAGCTAAGCTAGCATGTAATGTTAACTACCTAGTGTTAGGAGCAACGGAGCGTTATAACATTTCTTTAATTACTAGTATTAGTACCTGGCTAATCAAGCTAAACTGCTAAACAATCTAGCTACTACTAACATTACGTTACTTAGCAAGTTAACGTTACTAAGTTAACTGCCACTGTCTTTGTCAGGTCCGTGTTTGCACGAGGAAATAGGAACTTAAGTTAAACATGGAACGTTGACGTTACTAAATTAACGTTAGCGTTAGTCAACTGACAAATATAATATAGTTAACTGTTAGCTAGCCTATATATTTAGCTAGCTAACATTACGACTGGTGCATGGTTCACATTCAAGGCTAACGTTACCTAAGGACAGGCATAATGTTGCGCCAGACACATGTTGATAAGGCACATAAACGGCAAATGCTAAAGTTATCCCTGCTGACATTTTAAAATTGCAAGTGTTATCTTAACTCATGTCCAGTTGATATCTAGTGAGGAAACTGCATGTAAATAAAAACAACAGTATTACTTTACCTGAAGTGAAAGCTGAATGTGAATCATCGTGGAAATGTCCTGCATTAGGTAGCTACGTTATGTTATCCACTCCACAGTGTCTCTGTGTCGTTGAGAGATGATTTTGACGTTAGCCCCTCCCCCTCAGAAGTCAAACAATACCATTGGTCAAGCTTGTCTCTGGCATGATTCATCCAATGATTTCGCAACATTCAGTTTTTTGAATCTGCGCGCACTTTATTGATATCTGAAGCACAGAGACTAAAGAGACTATTTCTGTTTACATTTATGTTTTTTCAACCATTGTAAGGTCTTACATCGCTTCACCCCCAGATTACTAAATTCACGTTGATGCTACAGAAGCCTTGGTTGAACTGTTGAGCACTAACATCACTTCCCAGTCTTTCACACATTGCATGTATTGCTAAATTAAAACAATATATAACACACCAATGTAAGGCTTTATTCATACTTCATGTCTTTATTCACCTTATATTACCTCAGCCCATGAAAAACTCTGTGTTCCGTTTGACCTGTAGAAACTGGGGAGAGGCAAAATGATTTGAGGGAGCAGTAGGACTGCACAAAGATGTTGCATTTTGTTGAACATTTTGGGTAATATTAAGAGAAAAAAATGTAACAAATGTATCATGCACCTTCATAAGGAAAAGAACGTGTATGCTACATATATTATTTCAAGTACACCAAATACATAAAAAAGAGGTTTGTCCCGCATGCATTTATTAGTTTCTGACTGAAAAAAAACACTAAAAACTTTCCCAAACTACTGTATTTCTGAATTCCTAATTTTTATTTACATTCACGAGCCTCCCCTAAAACAGTTTGGAGCTTCTTAGGGAGGTCTGCCTCCCACTTTCAAAACCTCTGGTCTAACATATTGTATTGGAAGACAGCCTCCAACGTTTTTAAAGTGGATTAACAGCCTTTTATGAAAGGCCTGTGAAATAACAGATCATTTCTCAAATAAGCATAATGTTGCAGATGTCCATACTGTTTGACAGTAGGCATGACTTTCATAAGAGGGGACACACTTTAAATGGGCAGCCGCACACAATTCAAGATTTCTTTATTGTTACAGTAAATTACAGGTATAGGACACTATCAAGCAACATCTGACATTACACGTATGGCTCTGTTGTGTCTGTTGTGGCGTATCAACGCAGGGTTGAATTAAACTGTATGAGGGTTGGAACTAGTGGAACAAGTTAGGTTAGGTGGCGTTCAAGTTAGGCAAGCAGGTATGTATTTGAGGTACTGGTGTGCATGAATGCATGAATATTGATTTTCCACCCCTTATAAAAGTGTAGCATAGCTTTGGCGTATTAACGTATTAATGTTACACCTAAATGGAACACATATTGCCCAGGCCATATGTGCATCAATGCCTGTGTAACTATTGCAAGTATATGGAAATTGCAGTGTAATTTCAGAGGCAGAGGTGATCAGATCACAGAGGTCTTGTCAGGCACTGGTGAGGCCTTTGAAGTACTGGACATGCATGAATATTCATTCTACCACACATAAGAGGGAAGCTCATGCTCTGAGCTGTTTGCATGACATAGACAGGAACAAACATCAGAAGCCAGAGTGGACACAGTATAAGGCATCACAGCAGACATCAGCAAAGTAAGCAGTCAATGGAAAAAGATGTTGGACCTCCACGGAAGTGAAATGAGGCAAGAACATCAGATGCCCCCTAAAATATTAGGATGGTGAATATGTAGGCTTACCCAGGCTGCAGGCTGCCTGGCTCTCTGTGTACTGTATCGCCATCCTGTAGGCCTATAGGGTTGTGGGCCTATGTGATGTGAACTGTGGCTGCACGATTCTTTTGTCAACTCATTTGTCAGACCAAAACATGATTATATAGTGATGAGCATATCACAGACTTGGACTAAAACAGACATCATGTATACATCCAAGGCTTGAGGTTTAGGTTGACTCTTGTCTCTTATGCATTCCCGTAACTGAAGCTATGGCTTTGTTTCCACAAATATTTAGGTGAAAGAATTGTTTATTTTTACAAAGACAGATCTGAATACAGCATCTTTGTCCACATAGGCCCCAGTGGTGATTTGGTGCGGTACAGCTTTAGCTGGTTGTTTAAGCGTGTGTGTTGCCAAGTTGTTTTACTGTTTGTATTACCATAAATATGCTTACAAAATATTACAGTATTTTAGTTTCTAATAGAATTACATTTATCCAACTATACTTGAGAACAATGTTTGTGGGTTTGTGCTGTGGAGTGGTTGAGGCCATGCAGTGAGCGTTCATGTCAGCCTCATTCAATGCATTAAACGGGTATGGCTGGTCCTACCTGTCTCAGTACCTCTGTTAACCCCTTTAGTAGACTTCCATTAAGAGATATTGGCCAGGATGATGTTTGACAGCGATTAAAACACTAACACACAGTATGTATGAGACCACATTGAATAAGCTAAAATGGACCACTATACATTATACCAATATTTACCCTCTGAAGAGTCTCTGATGCATATATTGGATAGTTAATTGTAAATACTGTCAAATGTTTTTACAAAGTAAACAAACAGTACATTAATGGGATAAGTCTGTAGATATATTGAATAGTTGCGTTTAATGACTATAAAGTACTGTTTATATAAAGTAAAACTGTTATATTAATGGTTAAAGTATGTAGGTATATTAGATAGTTGATTTTTTGTACAGTAGAAAACCAGTATTAAACAGGAATTTACTGTAAATAGACTGGATAATCATATAAAATAAATGCCTAAATCTTTTAAGATACTATTAATGGGCTGTAAAAAGACGGTCATTTTACATTCATTTGACATGATTTCTATGTGTTTTACATCCAGAAATCTGTACTTTGACAGGGAGTTCTTGTGGATGGATTGGATAATCTTGTGAATTTACCAAAGAAAACAGTATGAAAACAGCAGTTTTCATTCAAATTATGTAATTTTAAGGTAGTCTGCAATATTTTTCAGTGTTTGTACAGATTTATACATTTGTTTAACATTCTAAATATGTTTTATGATTGCAATTCTTTTTAATTTTACAATAGTTGGACTGTGAAAATACAGAAAATGTACAGTAAATATCTGTATTTTAAAAAGAAGTTCTTTGTAGAATAACGTAAGGTTTTTGACTATCATTTCACAGTAAGTGCTTGGCAACTTTTACTGCCAGACGTTTTACTGTTTTTTCACGATTGTTTTTTAACGTTTCTTTACATTAATTTTAAGGTTTAACTGTAAAAAAACAGAAAGATGCCTCAATTTTACACTCAGTAAAATTATGATTATTTTTTGTCTTTTTACATAAAATTCAATGTAATTTAACTTTCAACCTCATTAAGCAATGGAATTATCCTGTTAAACAACTATATTTTCTCATTATATCAATTTACAGACTACAACCTTTATTTAATGTTTTTTTTAAATAAAAGTATTTTTCCTTATTTTTATGGCATTAACACTTAATGTAAAATTTTACAGTAAATTCCAGTGAAATAACTTTTTTTTTACAGTGTACTGTATGAAATATCACACATCAGTATGACAGATAGAAACTTTCCACTACAATTCAATTCAATTCAATTTTATTTATAGTATCAAATCATAACAGGAGTTATCTCAAGACACTTTACAGATAGAGTAGGTCTAGACCACACTCTATAATTTACAAAGACCCAACAATTCCCGAGATTCCAGGAATTACCCCAAGAGCAAGCGTCAATGCAACAGTGGCAAGGAAAAACTCCCTTTTAGGAAGAAACCTCGGACAGACCCAGGCTCTTGGTAGGCGGTGGCTGACGCAGCTGGATGGGGGCAATAACAGTCACAGAACAGATAATGAAACAGAATTGTGAAATTGTGGTTGTAGGAGCGTAGCAGGGGACAGCATGGCATAGCAGGGAATTGCGGCAGAATCCCAGCCACAGCTGGAACCATGATTTTGGTGCCATCCTAATGAAAAGAAACAAAGACTCCGGGGAGCAAGCTCCCAGGGCTAGGTTAGTAACATGCATTTCTTGGACATGGATGCACAGAAAAGGGAACATAGAGGAGAGAGAAGCTTAGTGTGTCAAAGGAAGTACCCCGGCAGTCTAAAATTAAAACAGCATAACTAAGAGAGACAGGCTAAAGAGAGGTGCCTGGTCGGGCTCTGAACTCTCCCCACCCAGATCGGGTTGTATTGGCCTGCCTCCCTCTACTTTGATTATGTCATTGATTATATGATAGATGAATCTAACGACTATGAAGAGAAGCAGGTGGGCCGGGTTAGGCGGACGCTGCAACTCCTCACTCCCTAACTATAAGCTTTATCGAAGAGGAGAGCTTTAAGTGTACTCTTAAATATGGTGACGGTGTCTGCCCCCCGGACCCAGACTGGGAGCTGGTTCCACAGAAGAGGAGCCTGATAGCTGAAGACTCTGGCTCCCGTTGTACTTTTAGAGACTCTAGGAATCACAAGTAACTCGGCATTCTGGGAGCGCAATGCTCTAGTGGGACAGTAAGGTACTATGAGCTCTTTAAGATATAATGGTGCTTGACCATTTAGAGCTTTGTAGGTCAGGAGAAGGATTTTAAATTCAATCCTGAATTTTACAGGAAGCCAATGCAGAGAAGCTAATACAAGTGAAATATGATCTCCTTTCTTAGTTCTTGTCAGAACACGTGCTGCAGCATTCTGGATCAGCTGGAGAGTCTTAACGGTTTTATTTGAGCATCCTGATAATAAGAAATTACAGGCCTCATTACCAGGCCGCAGCTGAGCTAACAGCTCGGAAAACTGCTAACCGTTCGTCACGGTAACACACAATAACAACATATCATCACAACTAAGGGTGCTCCGATCGATCGGCCACCGATCGGTATCGGCCGATAATGGCTTTAAATAGTTTGATCGGTGGTCTCCATAAAGGCCGATCAGATAGGCCGATCAGATGACGCACTACCACGGATGTATTAGGAGCGCACTACTCCTGAGAACATTTTCAAAATGGCGGCGTCCCTACATTCAGCGGTCTGGCAGTTCTACAAGGTGTCTGAACGGTGGCAGAACAGGAGTTGGCCCGCGGCCGGCCGCAGAACGAAGACACTAGGAAGACGGCTACTGCTTTTAAAAGCGTCTGCCACCGGTGGTGCTCCGGCAAATGTGTTTGTGATTACACCATTCTGACGCTTCTACTGCCTCTGGAGCACCGCTGGTGGTCCGCCGACTCATTGCTATCTGGGAAAAAGACAATACATTAGCAATTAGCAACGTGTGTACCGAGGAAATACCACGAGGCGGAAAGCTCCAAAGACATTTCAACACCACCAACCTCATCAGACATTTGAAGGTTAGTCACAGAAAGGAGGATGAGGAGTTTTCATAGATTGCTAACGCTAAGGCAGAGCGGAGTCGTGTAGCTAGCAGCTCCGGCGCCGCTCAAACAGCTGTTTCGCCGTGTGTGTGTGTGTGTGTGTGTGTGTCGGTGTGACTGACTGTGTGTGTCTGTGTGTGCTGAAGAAATGTGCAGTGATTGAAAAAAAAAAAAAAAAAAAAGAAAGGCTCCAATACATAACTAAAGTGTGTGGCAAAATTTCCCAAAACTCCCTGATTGACTTAAACTCTCTATATGAGATAAGGACTCTGAAGAAAGCCCAGTCAGTCCTGGCTGATATAACCCACCCTCTGAACAGCGACAAGATGTTGCCGTCTGGCCGCAGATTCTGTCTGCCAAAATGCAGGACAAACAGACATAAAAACTCTTTTGTTCCTGCTGCTATAGGCTTTGTAAATAAGTCATTGCGAGATGTGTATGTCTGTGTAGTTTGTATTTATTTTGTCTATTATTGATGGGGTTTGTTTTCTGTATAGTCTATGTGTTGTTTATGTTGCATTCTATTGCTGCACAACGAATTGCCCCTCGGGGATAATAAAGACTCCTTGAACCTTGAACCTTGAAAGGACATTTTTTAGATTTTGAGCTAGGACAGAAAGCCAAACAGTTACTGATACATTCTCTAAACATGTGTGACTGTTATGTAATGGCGTAATTTTCAGTTCATAAAAGTGATCGGTGATCGTTATCGGCCGGTACGTCTTCCAGCAATCGGTGATCGGTGATCGGCCTCAAAAATCCTGATCGGAGCACCCTTAATCACAACATCACAAAAACATGTCTCAGTAGCATTAAACATTTATTGACTATTCTGACTGGCTTTTTTTCCTTTATATACCGAACCAGAATGACACTGCTAATCAAGCTAACGGTGCAGCTAACTCACCAGAATAGTTCAGAAAAGCTCGAGGAAACACTCCATCGGAGTCGCTCCCATAATCAATTTCACTTCCAACAAGTAAGTATCTCTTCACACTCACTTTCTAACGATAGTTCTATCACAACATTCACAAAATATCATCGATGGGTCACCAAACGAGGACACTTTGCTTCGCGGCGGCACAAGGTTTTTTCTTTTTTTTTTCGTTCACCTTCCCATACACCCAGAGCTGCAAGTGGTGCATTCAGGTAAGCTCAGAACTTCCACTACCAGACGAGAGACAACTGAGATGCATTCAAAGGGTTCGGTAAATTACAGTACTACTAACTGTAGAAACAGGACTGTCTCTAATCTGTCTGACAACAACATGGATTTTCTGTTCCCACCGATCTGCTAGTTTGTGTTTCCCCCTTATATTCACATTTCTCACTAAGACCCTATCCCCCTCTAAGAGTTCAGCTGCCCTGACCTTCTTGTCAAACCTAACCTTGTTCTTCCCTCCCATTTTCTGGACGTTTTTAGCAGCTAATGAGTCGCTCTCTTGTAAGCATACATAATCTGAGTGGGTCTTGTGGTTCCCCATATCAGGGTGGATTCCCAGGACTAGATCAATTGGCAGTCTGGGCTGCCTACCAAATATTAGTTCATAAGGCTAATAGCCTGTTTTATCATTTCTCGTGCAATTGTATGCATGGACCACAGGTTTGACAAAATCTCCCCAATGGTATCTGTCTCTCTCTTCCAGGGTCCCTAGCATACCAAGAAGAGTCCGGTTAAATCGTTCCATCGGGTTCCCCCGGGGATGGTACGGGGTGGTACGGACTTTGTCTGCTCCTATCAGCGTGCAGAGTTCTCTGATTGTTTTAGATTCAAAACACTGTCATTGAGCAGATGACTGGGGAACCCATAGTGAACAATAAAGTTTTCCCATAGAGCCTTTGCAACAGTTCTGGCTTTCTGATCTCTAGTTGGCACTGCCACAGCGAATTTTGTAAAGTGGTCAGTGATGACTAAAATGTTTCTCGTGTCTCTATTATCTGGCTCAAGGGATAGATAATCCATACAAAGAAGCTCGAGCGGGTAAGTAGCGGAAATGTTCTCCAAAGCAGCGGCCTTTTGAGGCACAGCCTTCCTTCTGAAATAGCGTTCGCACCTTTTGCACTTCTCCTCAATGTCTCTGGCCATCCTTTGCCAGTAGAACCTGGCACGAGCAAGATGAAGTGCACGCTCAGAACCAAGATGGCCAACATCATTATGCACTCCCTGCAGTGTCGTCTCTCTGAACTGCTGAGGTTAGACCAACTGGTAGACAAAACTGCCTCATTCAGACCACTTCCTGTACAGGACATCATCCCTGAGTTCGAGTTTTTTCCATTCCCTGAGAAGAAGTTTGTCTCTCTGAAACTGGGTTTTACAGCTCTCCTCACAAGGATGATGACAAGTGAGATAGAGGGATCATTATTTTGAGCATTACACCAGTCAGAGTTAGTCATGGATGGTAAAGTGTCCTCACCGAAAACATCAGGCATTATAGAGGGGTCGACAACAAGAGACTCTGCAATGACTGGTTGCTCTGAATGATGGTGGTGTTCACCTTTAGATGTCACATCAAGATGACGTTGACATAATGCAGAGAACACTTCATGACCCATGTTATCTCTTGTCAGCATGAGCCGTTTTTTCATGCCCTCTATTCTCTCTCTTTCTTTAGTGAAAGCTTCATCCTCAAGAGGCGGACCTTGAGGCCGCCGGGATAACCCGTCTGCATCGTGGTTAGCCTGCTCTGCTCTGTACTTGATGGTAAACTGGTAAGTAGAAAGAGCGGTTAACCAGCGATGTCCAGCTGCATCTAACTTTGCAGATGTCAACACATATGTGAGGGGGTTGTTGTCGGTAAGTACAGTGAAACTTGACCCATAAAGGTAATCATTGAACTTCTTACAAACAGCCCACTTTAAGGCCAAGAATTCGAGCTTGTGCGTGGGATAGTTTCTCTCGCTCTTGGAAAGACCTCGGCTGGCGTACGCGACAACTCTGAGCTTCCCCTCCTGATCTTGGTAGAGCGCAGACCCCAACCCATCACAACAACCGTCACTATGTACAACATACGGCAGTTGTGGATTCGCAAAGGCAAGAATGGGCGCAGACATCAATTTCTCGATCAGAGTTCTGAATGCAATCTCACACTCGGGAGTCCACTCCTCGCCAAGGGGTGCATGGGGGCTCACAAGAGGCATGGAGCGCTCCCTCTTGTACACTTTGCCTCTCTTCTTCAGTGGATAGTAGCCTGCTGTCAGGCTATTAAGAGGTTTGGCTATCTGGGAATACCCCTTGACGAACCACCGATAGTACCCAGCGAAGTCTAAAAAACATTTTAGCTCTTTCATGTTTAAAGGGCGAGGCCGATCTCTCAAGGCGGATATCTTGTCAGGGTCAGTATGAACTCCCCGTGCATCAACCACATGACCAAGATACTTGACTGAAGTGACATTTTTCCGGAGACAGCTTTAGACCGTAATCTTTAAGATGGTTCAGCACCTTCATGAGCCGTGCTTCATGTTCTTCCAATGTGTCTGAAAAGACAGTCAAGTCATCCAGAAATACCAATACCTCACTGAGGTGCAAGTCGCCGACACACCTCTCCATAAGGCGCTGAAAGGTGCTTGGCGCGTTCGTAACACCCTGTGGCATGCAATTGAATTCGAAGAAGCCTAGGGCAGGGGTCTTCATCGTTTTTTTAAACCAAGGACCCCTTAACTTAAAGACAGACGGAGCAGGGACCCCCTACTACATATATTGTATATATTGCATATTAAACTGGGCCTACAATAACGTGTAGGGCAGCCTAAAGCCTTTATACATACCTTTTTTTGCATAGAATACTAAGCTTTTAAAAAAGCCTTATAATTGCTGGCATGATTTTATAAATTAAACTTAGGATGAACTGTATCAGTTGTAGGCTATCTTAGTGACTACCTTACCTATAGGCCAGTAAGCCTATCATCAGTGGGGATTTATCTTTGCTAATAATATGTTGGATTCATGTTAAGACTTTTTAATTTTTTTAAAAACTTTAAAAAATTGACAATAATTTAGAGGCCCCCCTGCAGTGACTCTGAGGACCCCCTAGGGATCCCGGACCCCCTGTTGAAGATCCCTGGCCTAGGGGACATGTGAAAGGCTTAAGGCTTATCTTCTTCAGCCATCTCAACCTGGTAATAACATACATACAGATTTATAGTCCAGCCTGATGTGATGTCTTACAGGTGTGACCGTATGACAGGTCATCCACAGCAAAGACTTCTGGAATGGATCTAAGCTTGGTGATGATACGGTCTTTCCATTGTTCAGATATTGGTGAATCATCAAGATTGAACTTGAGGTTGTTACTGTCAGGTTTGTTGTGACGAGTCACCTTGCTTTGGTCCAAGCAGTATGACCTGCTGAGTTGCACATATTTGAGCAATGATGCATTTCGGCTGCAGTGTAACATTGTGGTCACTAAGGTTATGCAGGACGACAGGGACCTTGCTGCTGGATTTAAAGGGGATGTCCACTAGCGCAGCTTCAAGGAGCACGCCACCTGGTAACCCATGACGTTCGTTGGGTTCAAGTACAAATGTGGTTTGACTGTTTTTTTTTCAGCCTGACATCACCTGTGACGCAGCACTTTTGTTTTTCAGGGACGATGATGGGATTTCCACCATGTAACCTGACAGGATGTGCATGGTTGTCAAGGTCATGGATCCGGGCAATATGCTGGAAGATCACTGCAAGGTCTCTAGAGGTGAGTTTGCGAACGAACTCTGGACCACCTTGTTCAAGTACTTGTTCATCGTAATAACACATTGGTACCAATCAACAGGGGGGTCCTGCTGTTGAACTGACACTCTGGCACCACAAGTGCTAACACAACTAGCTCCTCTTCCCTGCCAGGAACGGACAGTGGGAAAGTGACACAAGCTTATATGTAGTCAAGGTAGGGGACCTGCTGTCCACCAGCTCCCTCGATTTCAAGAAGAGCATGAATTGGATGTACAGGTAAGTGAGATAGATGGTTCTTATGAAAACACTCAGACACTGTTGTAACTTGTGACCCGGTGTCCATGATGGACTCACACGGTACACCCTCAAGGAAGACAGAAGCTGCACGAGGACCTATAAGTCCTGGGGGTATAGATCACTCTGTGCTACGGTAGGTTTCAGTCATTGACATTAAAAAGTACAACTCCCATAATTCCACGCAACTTACCGACGTCATCAAAAGTCCATGTTTACAATCCATTGTTTTGGTTGAGAGACCCCTAGCGGCAGAAAGTTACATATTGTACGTTTAAAGGAAAAGGGGAAGCAGCCTGTTGAGCTAAAAACCTATCCTGCCTCTCCCTAAGTTCTGCATTTTTCTTGCGAACCAGTGTGGGGTTAGGTTCGTTTGAGCAATGAGCAGCAATGTGGTTGTCTTCCCCACACTTAAAACAAAACCATGGCCTCGGCATCCCAGGCACCCTAAAGGGTCTCCTCATGTTATTACTACTGATTGCGAGGCAGTCTTTCTTATGAGTACCCTCACTCTCTCTCTGATTTTGTGCTAGTTTTTCAACTTGTTTTGTCAGTTCAGCTATCTTATTCTCAATGTTAGAGGTTTCATCTTGCTTTGGTTTTGCCACTGGGGGAGGGTTACTATCATGAGTGAGGCTCTGTGGCTTTTTGCTTAGCTCTTCCAGCTGTTTAGTTAGCTCATTCACTTTCTTTTCAAGCTTTGATGCCTCATTTTGTTTCGTGTTAGGCAATGGGACAGGCTCACAGTCATAAGAGGGCATATCAAAAACACAGTGGGCATACATGTTAGCTTTTGAAGCACCTAAATGCTTTTTCATCCTATCTAGCTTTGCTCTGAGGTCTTCCTCAGTTCTCAACATGAGGAGGAATTCAGGGAATGTTGGAGGATTGCTCCTTTTGCACTCTTACTGTAGGCCTATGATGATGCTCTGATCCCAACAGCCCCTACAGAATTGTCAAGTGAGCAAGTGATCATTGGAATTTTCAGCTGAGACTCCCCCTCTAGACATTGCCCTTGTGAGGAGGCTATGGAGCCTGTTCAAGTATGCTGATGGCTTCTCTCCATTATTTTGGTTAGAGCTGAGAAATGCAGCGAATAACTCCTCTCCATCCTCCACGACACCAAAAGCAGAATCAAGTTGAGTGACATAAACGCTTGGTGGTGAAGAGATGCCAAGAGGCTTCACGACATCAGCTGCTGGACTCAGCAAGCTCTCAATAATCCTTCTCACCTTGTGAGCATCATTCAAGGAAGGCTCATTAAGGAGAAGATCAACTTGAGTGTGCCACGTTTCATAATCCACCTCACCATTTGGCCTTGGCCTTAATGGGTTCAATTGTCCTTATTCCTCCCTGGTTTCCGTTGTCTATTTCAGTTATTTATTGTCTTCCAGGGTCCTCCAAGGAGAAAACTGTTCTTTAGGTTCCTTTATCAGTTTGTGACAATGTGTCACTCCTCAGGACTGAGCCTTGTCCTACCACACTGATGTCCACACTGCGGTCCCGATGAACCAAGAGCCTCCACGCAGCAATGGCACAATTGAATTCTCTCGTCCCTCAAAAAAAACAGCCTGCATAATGTGCAGCGTAATTATTTATCAGCTTAAATGACTGTTTACTTTTCCAGTGTACATTAAATAATGCAGCTTCATTACATGGAATATAAATAACTCAACTACAGGAAATACGAAACACATATGAAATACTGCATCATTTTGGTATCTGAGCTACAGCGACAGCTATGGAGCTGTAGCTCAGATACCAAACGTAACAAAAGTAGATTCAATATCCACCTTTGGAGATTTTCATGTTTTCACTTCAGGTAGGCCTACACACCGTTCTTTGACCCTTCTCACGTGTGAAACAATTTCAAAACTCTTTCAAAACATTTGTTCCTGGAAGTAGCCCTGTTTCTAGTAGGTACTACAGGATGCCTTTGGCAACAAAGAACATAAGAAGTTATTTCACAGGCAATTGGCTTTTTCAAATCTTAGAGACTTTAATTCTAACTTGGTCATTCTTCCTTGTTCCTTGGTCATTCTTCCTTGTTTTTTCTTCTTTTTGTTATGTATTTGGTTTACTTAGAGAAACACCTTTAAAACTCTTTTAAAACCTTCATTTTGTTCTGCAGAGTAGGTCCTCATTTTCTAAGGCTGTTAATCTGATTGCTGTTAATATCAGGCCACTCTGGTCATGACATGAGACACTTTCACAGAATGTTGCTTTAAAAAAAAAGGGTAGAACATTATGAAAGTAACATTTTGGGCATGAACTGCCATTCAGCAGGCCACATTTGACTCGATGCAAAAGGAAAATTATCTACTTATATGTATTTTCAACATTTTGAGGCTAATTCAAGATGTGTTGGCTTCTAATGTTGCTGATCTTGGGAAGTTTGGCACATACCGGAATGCACAGAAAGGTTGTTTTAGGCCTTTAAAACTGATATGATCTTGCAATATTAAGTTATAGAACTTGTGTTTATATGTCTAACAAATTCATTTACACCATGTTTTCTAAAATCCTGCACAGTAAATTTTGAAGTGTTAAAGTAACACTCAGAGTTAAATTTAACACTATTCCTGAGTGTATTTGGTCCCACCCTGAATTAGTGTTAATTTGACTCTTTTCATAGTGTTAACATTTTAGAGTTAAATTAACTCTAAATAGAGTAAAAATTTAACACTCGCTTACACTGAATAGTGTTATTTTAATTTTACACTAAAGGTTAAATAACACTGGAGAGTGTAAATATTACCCTTGGAAGAGTTAATCATTTACTCTTCTAAAATAACAAATCAACTCTGATTGAGTTTGATTCCAGTCCAGTTTAACACTGCATGGAGTTGACACTCAAGGTTAAAATAACTCTGATAAGTGTTGATGTTACACACTATTGTGTTGATAATTGACTATCTTGCAGTGAAAAACAAGCTCAAATAGAGTCAAATTCTAACACCGTATAGTGTCACGGAAATAAATCTCAGCAGTATTCATTTTACACTTTTTTAGTGTCAAATTACACCAAATACTCCATTAAGTGAGTAAAAATCACAACTTACCACAAAATAATGCATTTCAAATTTTTATTAACAGCTCAACTATGTCAGGCTAAAATATATTAAGAATACAAATCCCTTTTTAAAACATTGACCTTAGGTTTCCATAAAATGGCAATAGGGAACAACATAGAAGGAGGAATCTGTCGTTCCATACTTCATTTGAACATCAAAAGGTTTAAAGTAACACAGTTCATTAATGTTGATCACCTTTTGAACCCTGTCTGGATGCATCCTGACCTTAAAAGCATAGTAATGGTGATCAAAACACACTGTTTCCATCAGTTTTCCACAGAGCAATACACAGTCATCTTTCACAGCAATAATTTTGATTTTACAAAATACAGGCATCTCAAATGCTACCTCAGTACAGATAATGAAGTCACGGCGGTACTCTGTACCATGATGTTTGATCCACTTGGCAGAAAACACACTGGTAGACAATACAGACCCAAATTTTAAAGCAATCTCGGGACCTTCTTTGAGCTCACTAAGTGTCACCATCTTCCCCGAACCTAAAGTTAATCTTTCCTTGCTAAAGGACTCTCGATACATTGCCATACAACTTTGGTGCTTTTTGGCTAATGTTTTTGTTACATTTTTAAAGCTTTTTAATTGCTTCTTAAAAAAATTATGTTTAGCTTCATAACGCATGCACCACATGTGCAGAAGTGGGCCGATGTTTTTTATATTACGAGGGTAATGAATCATGAAGTGATGCTTTGGTAAGAGATTGATTGCAGGAAACAACTGCTTGAAGAGTTGATGATGATCAATGATTAAATGTTTGAGGTAAATGGTCATGCCTTCTGTAAGGACTGGGGAAAATACAATGTTAACAATGTGTAGAAGCAAAAGTAGAAGATGCCAGTGCTGGTCATCTGACTGTATTAAATCACCAAATAGCAAAGGCATATTACGTAATAAGCACCAAGACTGTATAGCATTCAACCCCAAATCATTACTTCCATCAAACAACTTTACTCTAGGTGGACGGTTTCGCTGCTGATTGTATCCATAGTCAAAAGCATGTATTCTACCAGCCAGTTGTTCAGCATTTAGGAAGTTTTCCTTAATGTACTGCAGGACAAGTTTGACTTCAAACTGAGCAACTCCTTCTAAAATATCGTGCATTATATCTACAGAAAAATTGTTGGCTGTATTAAAATACTGTAGTGAATTCAGCAGACAAATGCGTTTGACACCATAGATATGAGGTAGTGTAGGATCTGTTTGTAAAGTTTGACAGTGCAGTTTGTGCATCTCGATAGTTCGTAGTACAACTTTTGGATCATCTTCACAGAACACAGTTTGAAAACAATCTTTCTCAAGGAGACAGAAACGACAACAATACCTTGCCCCAAATGACTCCACAAAGCCAAATAAACCATGCAACCCAAGATTATCACCAGTGACCTGAACTATGGTACCGTGAATCACATCTTTCAATCTGGGAACTTTAAGTCCCTCTGTCTCGAGTACTTTAAGATCACTGACAAGTGGCTCAAGTATCAAATTAAAACCATAACGCTTGATGTCCTGCGCATGGAAAAGAGCACACAAATGAATATTTATCAATGATGAATTAAAGATTGGGGGAAAATTCCTTAATGTAAAGTATATAGCACCTAATTTGTGTATACCCTTTTTAGACCCCAAGGGGTTTGCTGTTTCAAAGTCGTCATAAAATAGCTGGATCTGTAAGGCATCTTTTTCTATAGAGAATAAGGGACTTTTTTTTAAAATAGGCGGCATCTCTCAAGTCTGCATACACACCTTCCTTGGGCATGTGCCTGGGCTTGAACATGTCTGCAAGTTCTGGGTTTTGAAAAATGGCCTTTAGTGTTTCTAAAATAGGAATATATGCAAACTTGTCAGTTACAACGACCTGATCGTATGTCCCAGTTGTTTTGTTTCTTCTGCTGTCAAATCTTGTGCCAAGCACCTTTTCAACAGGTTCTACGATTCCCCATTTCTCTTTGAAGTGTTTATTTCGTTTAGCTTCTGAATTTAAGGGTGTGAAGGGGTTTTCCAACTTTTGCAAAGATTGTTCTATTCTGTTCTTATTTTCTGTTTCCTGTGGAGATAAGCACTGCAAAGCTGCATCTGTAGCTTGACTTTGAATCTCAAAAAACACTTCTTCCATGGAGGAAACAAAACTATTTACAGTAGATTGACTTAATCCAGCTGCTTTTAGTTGTGCAACAGCAGAGGCACACATATCTAGAGTGCTCCTGTTGGACTTTTTCAACAGAGTAGATGTGGCTACCTCGTGTTCATTAACTGTCCGTGACGTTGTAGCTGTCTCCTCTACATTAGTGGTCACTGCCTCTCCAATGCTGCTTAAATAAACATCAGGGTCAACCTGTTGGTCAATATACTCAGTGTGTTTTGTGTTTAAATGTTTCCTAAAACCAGAAAACGTACCAAACGCACAGGCACATCCAGTCTGAGCACATTTAAGCCGGAGATTTTTTCCAGGTAAGTAACCGTGAACTAATCGTAAATGCCTAACAAGCATATTTGAACTCGATAACTCAGCCTGACAAACAAAACACTTCATGTTCGAGGAGAAACTTCAAGCACTAATGAAGTAACCTCGCCCTGATTTCAGCAACACGAGGACTCTCTTTGACCTTGCCAGCATCGATGCTGTACACTGTGGTTTGGATGAAAGTGTACATGTTGTGGAGCATGGTGTTGTAGGATGTGCCAAACACAAAATGTGCCTTAAATAGTTCGTCAAAAGCAACAAGAGAAGAGGTTGACCTGCAAGGTATGGCATTCTTGTCGATAATGATGAAGAACTGGTGGATTGCATTCTTCTTAACTCCAACAGCTAGGAGATAGGGCTGAGCGCTAGTAGTGATGGCATCGAGATGCTCTTGAATGTTTGTTCCGGTCTGCGAAGACAAATGATGGAAAACTGTAGTTAATGGCCAAGTAGTTGTAGAATATGCAGAAAGAGCCAATACACTACTCTTATTGAATATGAATATTAAATGAATACTTGTAGCCTAATATTAGGTGTTCATACCACAAATTAGAAAAAAATACAAACCTTGAATACCACAAGATGTTTCTCTGCTTGGGATGCGGAAACCTTTCCTGGTCTCTTCCGACCCTGAGCCGAGGGTGGAATCAGGTGTAGAAGCAGTAAAACCGATGACAGATCACTGTCCCAACCTGTAACAACACAAGTTCAATGTTAACACACTTCAGTTACGTTGTTTTCTTTACAAAAGACCCCCCAGACAGACAGCAGTTCTACATCACAAGAAGTTCTCTAACTAAAACATCCACTGGGCTGAGTCAAATCTCAAAAGTTTTGTTCAATATACTGCTACAGAACGTACTCGTAAATCTTTCACAGATCCAGCTTCTTAGTATTATGTTGATATTTAAATGTTTACACATAATGTTGATATTGCAATACAACACGAAAGGTAGGCTTACAAGCATCTTACCAAAGTCAACATCCAATTCAGTGCCATCCTCAGGAGGATCAGCTGCCAGCAAGAGTTCTTCAAGCTCACTTGTGGATGGAAGCTTTCTGCATTGTTTGATGATCTTTTTCTTGAACGTGACCGGCCACCTTTCCAGAAGCTTGCTTGAGGTATCCTCTCCGAACATTAGAACAAAATCCTGTTCAACCTGGAGTGGGGTGGTGTTGGTGACAATTTCAGTTATTTGACAGCCAATCAAATTGTATTGGGTGCTAGTTTAGCTAGCTAGTATCACTACAATGTCTTACAAAACAATTCACTTGTCATAGTATTTTCAAAATAACATAATTACCAAGCTTTTGACGTCTTTAAAACGTGGAAACTCAGACAGTATGTTGCTTGACTGCTGGGGGTCGAGGATCATTTTGCGGCGATACACAAACGTCAGTTTCATTTTCTTCTTGATTGTGTCTGCATCAGCAGAATGTTTCATCAGTGAGATTGCTTCGTTGCACTCATCATCAGTCAGGGCAGTCTCTGGAACAAACTGGGATTCTCGTCTGACAGTCGGTCCTCCAGACATGTCTTCACCAGTTGATCCTTTGGCTGATTCTACACAACACGGGAAAATTTCAATCATGTCAAAAGTTTTAGTAGCCTGGCTAACTTTTAAAGGAAGTACTCCACTGTAAAATATACTTTTTGAGCAGTAAACTAAATGATATGAATGATATGTTTGATGCTAGGGAGTGTGGCAAGCTGGTTTAGCCAAGGCCAAATGGGAAGAAGGCCAAATTACAGGTGTTGGCCATCTGAGGGGCAGAGGACAGCAAAGGAGGGGGGTGGTTACATGATATATATGAATGTATATGGAGCGTGATAAAAAGGTGACCTTGAAATTGTGGCGTTAATGGCGACGCAAGGAAAAAATTTGGGTGCACCTACATTTTGTGCTGGTGCACCTAAATAAAAAAGTTAGGCGCCCAAGTGCAACCAAGACAAAAAGTTAGTGTGGAGCCCTGCATCAATGCTGGTGTTAATATTGACATTATGTCTTCACAATTTATGAAATCTGCAGTTTGTGGGTTGAAAAATGTATGAAAATGCCATCTACTGGTTTAAATCATCCTAAAGTTTGCAAGGCCAGTTTGCCAGGGGTTGCCTCGACCAGTCAGTGTCGAGGCAACCCCCCCTTATGTCACAGTCCTTTGTAGGTCTCTGATGCATATTTTCTTTAAATTTGCTAAGAGGGAGGGAGCTAGCAGAATTGAAGGATGTAGTTACACATTATACTATATGTCTGAGAAATAGTGCAACAAATGCAATTATTGATCTAGCAACTGTTTTGTTCCATACATATTCCAGTATTACCTCCGAATGATGATCGCCTGTCTTTGGCGGTGCCTCTCTGAATAGTTTTAATCCTCCAGGCCAAGTACCCAGTTCCACTCTCGCCATCATAATAATGCTCCTTGAAGGATGAAAGGATAACAAAAATGGATACTTCATTGAAAACAACATGGTCTGGTAGGATTCAAAAACTTCCAATAGCATTTAACATTTCAACTATTACTGTGTGCAACTCACATAGCCATTCTTAGAGAATGGGTCACTGAGGTACGGGAATAAGGTCACTATTCCTTTGGCATACATTTCTTTCACCTGTCTGGGTGGAGATGTACTGCAAAATTGAAGAAGAAAGGATTGTGCAGTCATATTCACTTTGATTCAGATTTAGATTTACAGATTGAGAACACAAGGACTATTAACAAATTACCCATTCTTTTCTGTCATGTCAGCTGCCAGCATGTTCACTATTTTGCGTCTTGTTTCATCCGTCAAGGACTTGGTTCGGTTGTATTCATTTATTATACGTTCCCCACCGGGTGTGTTGGTAAGAGCTGATTCCACCAACTTAAAACAAAATGCATAACAATTCAGCATGTTATGTCCACTGCAAATAAACTGGAAATAAACTAATATGATGTCAGAGGATGTCCCGAACCAATCTCAAAGATTGCAAGTGCTACAAAAATCCAATGAAAAAGCCAATAATGGTAAGAAACTCCCTCCAGACAGCAACAATAACTTGAATGTACTCGAAGTGTGCACTGTATTATCAATAAATAAATAAAAGTATCTGATCAGGACTCAATATCAGCAGATACTTTTTTTAATCGGATAGGGCGCTTAAAAAAACTTGATCGGGACATCCCTAATCAGGACTTCAAAAATGTTTTGAAACCATGTAATTTACAATGTATATTAATGTAATTTTAATTCTCTGAGAACAGATTCAAGAACAGAATTTAAAATGTCATAATTGTCTTACTTGCTTGGCTTCTGTATCCAGCCTCTGGCGTTTTCTGGAGGGGCTATCTGAAATAATGACTGTATCCTCAGAGTCCAAGGTATCAAGGGATGATGGTTGGGATTGCTCAGAAGAGGCCATCATGGAGACAGATTCTAACCATGATTTTTAGAAGAAAAAGAATTATATATAGTTCCCTCATAATCTAAGACACTTATTTAATAGACACCATGAACTTCATAAAACAAAGAAATAACGTATTCATTAATTAGTCTAATTAACTGAAACAAACCTGAGTCATATTTGATGGTTAGCACCCCAGTTGAGGGATCCTTTATAATATCCTCAAAAACATCATCATCCAATTCAGTCCCTGAACTGTCAACAACTTTCACACCTTCTGTTACAGCTGAGACACCAAACTTTGCAAATGCTAGAAAAAACAGGGATAAAAGCTTGTGTAAACAAAAGTAAATCATTATTTATATAATAATTTCACTGTGTACACCTACCTTACCCTATAAAATAGGTTTTAAACAAACACTATTAAGTGATTAAAATGTTTTTTTTTGTAGCATCATAACTATACCTTAAGCAATGCATCCACAATTAAAGTGTAGTTACCAAGGGCAAAACAGAAGAAATTTAGACGTACAAAAATGGACCAGTTCCAAAAACCTGAGAACTTAACATGTCCCATCATTTTAGGAATATTCCAGTATATCAATTTTAAACAGCTAAATTCAGACAGTTATTACTAACATTGTCAAATTCTTACCTGCAATCAAAAAGTCTTTCAGATTTGGCTCAGTTATTCTGACAAATTTTTGGACATCTCCAAGTTTAGCTTTAAGCAGCATGCTCCCTGCAAATAGTATCAGTACAATTTCTCACAGTTAAAAAGTTGATGGTCTTATTTTAGCAGTATTTCCTCAAATAAAAACAGGTCACTATTTAACATACATAAGAATCTCATGCATTTCAACAGAACAGCCCAACTTGAGTATAAGAAAAAATATTGTTTCAAGCCACCAAAGTGCTGAGAAATGATCAGCACTTTTGCAGAAATGGCCAGTTAAATTGAAGTTACTGTCAAACACATTAAAAAGGATAACGTCTGATTTTCATCCTTGTAACATTAATGTTACCGCCTTGCCCGCACAATTACTGCAATTGTTGGGTCTTGGAGTGTGGTCTAGACCTACTCTGTCTGTAAAGTGTCTTGAGATAACTCTTGTTATGATTTGACAATATAAATAACATTGAATTGAATAATGTTAGCTAAACGTTACACCATAAGTGTGTGCTAAGATAGTGCTTAAGTATTTTAACAGTACTGCTGCTGCTTTGAAATCCGAAAGTCATTTTGTATAATATCCAGGAAAAAAATAAAGGCACACCGCTTAAGCAGTGTCCAAGGTTAATGTCTACCCGCCGTTAACATAATAAATCCATGCCACCCGCACATAGTTAGCCAGTCAAGCTAACTGTAGCTAACGTTAGCTAGTTTAGCCAACTCCCCTTAGTCTTTGCTATGTTCCTGTAATATCTGAACGTTAACAAGAAGTACACAATCCCCCCTCCACGTTGTATTAACATAACTTACAATAAATCGGGCTGACATTGTCTAGTTTGAACGTTATGTTCGTCAGTTAATGTTAATTAACGTTAGCTTAACACTGCTGGCACATGGACTGGACAGAAGTCAGTCACAACATGTTAACGTTAGCCTTTTTAAAATTCGACATTTTAAGACCTAAAACCAACTAGAGTGCACTGTTAGCAACGATATAAAGTAATTCTTAAATGCTGCTTCTGTTAAAATGCCAAATAATGTGTGTATAGTCGCTTAGGAGAAACTTACCGCAGTCATTCCACATGAAGAAAATGGCGCCGTGAAAATGTGTGGTCCGTTTGAGACGAGTCGTAGGTGGGCGGAGCTTTCCAGAGTACGTCTGACACTGCGTCTTTTAACAACGTACTTTTTCACCAACGCTGGGCGGTATCTTACTCCAACTGTTGTAGTAATAACTCTGTAAGAGTCAATGTACTTTGACACTGCATATTTTACACTATGGAATTTACTGTGTGGCAGTGTCTCTGGGAAATTTCTAGTAATTGCTCACAGGCAATGATTTATCATCCCCCATAGATCATCTACTCTTCTTTTGAAGGGGAAAACATAACAGGACTAGCTGAGTGAAATAAGAGAACGATTATGAGATGGTGCTCTATGACTTTCGTGACTCATGGTGTTGAAAATGTCCACCGATGGAGATGCGATATTGTGATGTGATATTTTAAAGACCCAGAAGGTGGTTTACCAACACTTATCGCTGACTGTTCTGAAGGTATTTACAGAAACCGCGAAGACTCTTATAACCAGCTGATTGACTCTAACTAAGATGACCCTCCTCTCAACAGGCTGCTGCTCGTGATCTGCTGGGAGGTGGCACCTTATCTTCTGCGAATCACATCACCCCACAGACACATGTCAGGGCTGGTGATGGATGGCAGTGTTTACTTTTTCCTCTCAGTCTCCTCATCCTGCTTCTGTCTATGTTTGTCTGTCTCACTCGCCCAGTGGAATGTACTACTAATGCTACCAGGCTGCAGCAAGGTTATTGTGTGCATGTGTGTGCCTACTATCTCCTGTGAAAGCAGGCATGCTTAATCGTCTGTGGCTCAACGGTGTTTGTGTTCTCTCAGGTACATCCAGAGCCTGATGGAGATCCTGGAGTTTCTGGATAAGAACCCCAATGACCACAGAGTCCTTGAGATGTGAGTGTAGCACACCTATCTAAAAACAAAAGCAGAGCAGGACTGATGTGGACAGGATAGCATTCAGTGTCTGTAATGGGCCAGTTCTCAACAGTACTGAGTACCGGCACTTATGATTTTTGTCCACATGAGGACCCTTAATTCTAATTGTTATTAACAGTATTGTTAATAGGCTGATATTTATACCAAAATAGGCTATATATCATGATTTGTTGGGAAAACCAAACAATTCTATGTAACATCAGACATTCAGCACCCCTGTGTAGCCTGAATGGAAAGATCCTTTGTTTCATAACCACATTTTTAGACACTACAACAGTTCAACTGTGAAATTTGCATCTGTCAAATCAGGCTTCTTAGATTGAATCTTCGAATAGTCAACTATTTGGGATTACCCCAAGATATATACGTACTAATTTAAATACATATATCATGCGATGATCATTTAATGATACTGATAAATTAGGGTACTGGCACCTTTTTTGGTCCAGTTCAGGCACTGATAGCATTGCTTTTATATATCTTTTTCTCTAACCTAATCTGTGCCTTATTCCTCTCCTGTTCTTTCCCTCCTCCCCTCTTCTTTCTGTCGCCCTCCTCGGCCCGCCAATCCCAGGTTTGTGGAGGTCTTGGTGGCCATCAGGAACCGGCACAACGATGTGGTCCCCATCATGGCTCAGGGAATCATTGAGTACAAAGACACTTTTGGCCAGCAGGACGCCGTTACTGACCACAACATCCAGTACTTCCTGGACCGCTTCTACACCAGCTGCATCTCCAGCCGCATGCTCATCAACCAGCACAGTGAGCTGCCACACACACACATACACACTCAAAACTACCATCCTGTGAAGTGGGGTGAAGTTGTCAAACGTAATGGTACTGTTTGTTTTTTTGCAACAGTTTCTTTAAAGCATCTTATGTATTACAATTACATTCCAAGATATAGTGTCCTTACTCTCACACAGAGTACAATAAAATCTGTTTTACTACTGTGAGTCCATTCAGCTTTCAGATATCACACATAGCTAACGTTAATGAACAATTCCAGATACTCTGATCACATTTTCACTCTCTATGACCACTGCTACTGTCATTACTAAAACTTGTGCCAACATATGAACAATAACGTTGCTGTCAGTGGGCTTAGTTGCTAGTTAACAACCGCTAAGGAAAAATCCACCAAATAGATGCCCCCTAGGATACGGTAATCAGGTGATGTCTTTTAAATACAGTTTAGCAACAAAACAAAATGCTCAGGGAAAATTACGTTTTTTTATGTTGGTTTTGAGCGGTATGCATCCCCACTAACCTGGAAAAAGTTTTAAACAGTAACTGTAATACAACATGTTGGGGGAATACAATATCTCCGGCAGCTGTGATTCAAAGGCAGAGGGATTGCAAAATTGTTGACCATAAGTGATCATATTTGGATAAAAGGTTGGAACTAGTGTCGTGGAAATAATTCCTATTAACACAGTGTAAGTAAATAAAAGGTTTAAAGCTTGTAGTGAAACAAATGAAGACCATCAAGCAGAAACCAAAGTCTGGTTATTGAGTGTTTATTCTCATTTGCAAATGGAGAAACGCTGTAACACAGCCACCTCGGTGGCTATGCAAGAGCGCTCTGAGTTTCAACTCACAGAAAAAAACAACATATAGTAAAACAAAACAAATCGTGACCGCCTTCCTCCCCCCTATAGATCTTGCAAAGACCCAGTTACACAAACATAAAGCAAAAAGTCATGTCATGCCTTTTGGCCCAGTTCATCCCAAGACATAACACCTTTCCTTGTCTAAGCTGCCAGGGGAAATAACAAAACTGTTTTAGAGACCCTGTAGGATTCTGTTTACGGTGCCTAATCTAAACTTGTTCTAAACACACGTCAGTAAAGACCTTGCGAAAAAGACACTTCAGTCTTCAGTTAATCAAAGTTTATAGTTTTAGCTGTTCATCTGTTAGAAACCATTTTCTAAGTTAACACATACAGTAAACAGATTAATCCTAATAAAAGAATGTGCTTTAAAAGTATTTCTGCCATTACACTAGGGAGGATGATGAGGCTAAGTCAGTGTCTCTATGGTTTCAATGGCGTGGCTGCCCTCAGGTAAACACTAAAGAGGGAAAAGTCGCCAATTTTCAGCCTTTTTGACTTGAGTCATCTGGTGGAGTTTTGTCAGCGGGTAAACGTGGACCTCCGAGTATTGGTGTCGGCATGTACAGCAGTACAAAGAGCAGACTTTCTCTTAAGTTACCTGTTCACGCTAGCGCTAGCTAGCTAGCTAGCTTGGTTGGTAACGCTGAAATTTTAAGGCAACCAAAATGTTTCAAATAACTTTTATGAAGTGAAATCACAGTAAGAGGGTCAAAGTTTGAGACAAAAACAAGTTCACGGCTATTTTAATGTACACAGTGCCATGGTTAGCATTGCTAAGCCTCTATCATGATTGACAGCATAAAGCATCCCCTGGTCTCAGGGGCGGACTGGGACAAAAATCCCGCCCTGGAACTGTAGCTACACCAGCCCACATTACCACGCCCATGCAGCCCCACCCACGGACACCTGCATTCACTAATTACATTTGTGCATGCGCGTTGGATGAAATCTAGGTTCGATTTCCTGCCCTGTGACGACAGTGACGTCATTTCAACTGTTCTTTACTCGTACCCACAAACTTGAATTTGTGTTCATAGTGAAGAATTCGTAGTCGTAGAAATCAGAGTTGTACTCATGAATGTTTACAGTCATAGCTTCTAGAGTCACACTCACATAAAAATACAAATGTAATTCTATTGACTCACGTGTATGAAAACGTAATTGTGCATGCCTGAGTTAATTTACGCACAAATGTTTAAAATACGAATACGAATTCTTAAAGTTGTGCATACATCTTTTTGAAAGCTTCCTTACACCATAGACCACACTGTCGATGTTAACATCATATAGCTCATAAACTGCTAGTACTCTACTTACTGTCATTACTGCTACTAGTAGTGGTAGTGTAGTAATAACTATGTCCTCTTTCTCTGATTTCTCACAGCTCGTCTTCACAAACCCCGCCCACCCCAACACCATTGGCTGTTTTGACTCCAGGTGTGATGTAACAGAGGTTGTGCAAGGTAAGGAGTAGAGAGAGAGAGAGAGAGAGAGAGAGAGAGAGAGAGAGAGAGAGAGATAGAGAGAACAGTGGTAATTAGGTTTATCAGCTGACATGACGTTCTCATTACAGGGACATGATGTTCTCATTACAGTCACATGATAATCGTTTATTTAGAACATGCGTTAATATGGCATGTGACTCCAAAATACAGATTGAAGTGTGCAAAAATAGAGTATGATTGAAAGGAATTCACAAAATAGAAAAGAAAACTTGTTTATGTACTTTATTTCGTAGTTCTTAAGTTGCAACTTTATTTGAAACAAGGCTGCATTACCAACCAGAGCCCACAGGCTCCCAGGCCCCTGAATAACCCACATTCACTGCATGCTAGTTGGCTTGCAATTTAATTCTTCTTTATTCTTCTTTTCAGTCGAAAATAAATGCCTGTGGAAACCTAGCGTTAAGGGCTCCATCCATCCAGGGCAACATTTTTCTGTGGGGTCCCTATAGCTGCTCATCCAGTTTGAGCCAGTGTCAGTGTTTGAACAGAAAGAATCAGAGAAGCTGGTTTATATCCAACACATCCATGCTGTTTATACTGATGATAACCTTGTATTTATCACATTAATCTTTAAGTTAGTTTCATTATGTCTATGCAGGGCAAAGAATAGAGTTGTTTTTGCTTTCCGTCTCTGTCTAGATGCCTATGAGAGTGCTAAGTTGCTGTGTGAGGAGTATTACCTCAGAGCACCAGAGCTGGAGCTGAGGCAGATGAATGGTGAGACACACATGACAGTCCCTCCAGAAAAACGCGGAGTTTTTTCGTGATTGTTGCGGGCAAAAATCCTTGATTATGCGGCACGTTTTCTTAAAAAATGCGATGGAATATGCGGGATATTTATGCCATTTTATGCGATGAAATTGCGGGAACTTGCAAAAATTGCGGGAACTTGCAAAAACTGCGGGAACTTGCGGGAACTTGGAAAAACTGCGGTTTGATGAAAAAGAGAAAAAAAGTGATTCCCCCAACACCGTGTTCTCAGTAGGTGAAATTACGTCACTTCATAACGTTCCCATGGCAACAGGGGAAAATGGCTGCTCTTGTGTGAAGTAAACGCAACATTTTTTAACTTTCTGCTGAGATATATGTAGGGTTGGGTATTGTTTTTTTTTTTTTCTGATACTGGCGCTAAATCGGTACTTTTAAAACGGTGCCTGAACCGATACTTTTTAAGAAAGTTTTTTAAAAAGAAGAAACAAGAAGGATAGGCCTACTCAACAACAGTCTGTGACATTAAGGACACGTTGTTTATTACTAAGGCCATACCCACATGGAAAAAAACTATATAAACATATATGTTTTAATATAGGTTTTGATATAGGTTTTTAATATATGTGACATATATAAAATTGGCCGTTTTCCTATATTATATGTACATATATGCACATATATGTGTACATATATGTGCATACATGTACCTATATAGGTACATATATGCACATATATATGTGTGCATATATGCACATATATATGCACATATGTGTACATATATATGTGCATACATGTACCTATATAGGTACATATATGTGTGCATATATGCACATATGTGTACATATATGTGTACATATATACATGCATACATGTACCTATATAGGTACATATATGCACGTATATATGTGTGCATATATGCACGTATATATGCGCCTATATGTTCACCTATATATGCACCTATGTTTACCTATATATTAGTAGAATTATTAAAATGCATAGCTACTAGGCAACATAAATAAAAGCCCAAAATGTAGAAATTTACATTATTTATTTACTTAAGAGCAATCAAATAGTACAAGAACAAAAATAAGACAAAACACTGAACAGAAAAAAAAAACAATTTATCTTGTTGATCTTCTCAGCTCCGTGAGCTTCGAATTGATAGATGTGCCAATCTGCCCTCGGCTGGCTGCCGGCCACTTCTTCAATGTAGCATCTAGAGAAGACAAAAATAATAAGACAGTATAATAATAATAATAATAATAATATAGTGCTTCATCAGGAACCCAAAGTGCTTACAGTGCAACTGCAATTGGACACATATTTTGGATAAAGGGCTGATCATAATAAAAATGCGTCATGTAAACACGTCAATTGGAAGATTCTGATTGGATTCTGCTAAATCTGAAAGAAATTCTGATTGGAAACATCAAAATAAGGCACAAACACAGGACAGAGGGGATTAAGGGTGAAGGAGGGGTGAATATGATTATTTATTAACACTTCAGACAACAACAATATGCCATGAGGTTATTTGCAACACTATGTTCTACAAAATAGAGGACTACACACCTTACAGCGCAATACCCCAGAAATGTGGCTTTAGAAGAGGAAAGGTAGGATCAAGAAGTGAGCAAGTGATGAATTAGTATTATGGGTGCCAAGCAGATACAGTAACAATAATGGGTGCCCTACCTTATGCAGTCTCCATTAATGCCTAATAAACATTGATACAAGTAGGCTATGGTTAAAGTGGTGAACTTATAAAGTCTTAAAAGTTTTGTTTTCCCTTCTCAACGCAATGCATTTACTCACCAATAATGGCTGCCTTTTTAATTTGGTCAAGGGCGACCAGCTGCTCCCCATCCCCTCTGGTTGGCTTCCCACCTTTAAGTATGAAAGTGAAAGTTAGTAAAATGAAGGTGGAGAAAGCAAGTTTTTTTTTTATATACACATCACATTTTCTTGAGGTGCAAGGAAATACAAAAATGCCAAGTAAAAAAGCGATGGTATGCCCGTTCACAAACATAATTTATTCCACAGAATATGACTGACTTGTTTTTTTTTTCAAGGACAGAAGAGATTAGGAACATGTTGTTTTGTACCATTCAGGTTGCTTTTCAGCAAAGTCTCCAAATCAAAAGTGCCCAGCAGCAGATTCCGCACCATGGCAGTAGCAGAGGTGGCAAGGCGGGCTGCTTTCCACGCTTCTGCCTGGCAAAACACCCCAGAGCCCTTTATAACTTCAATCTGAAAAATAATTTCACATCACAATATTAATTTATTGGCAACTTTTAGAAACATTTTCATGTTTCATATTGATTCTTATGCTTAGCTTCCCAATAGTTAATAGGGTTTTATGTATAAATGCAGATTAATGATAAAGATATGACACAAATTAATCATTGCACTAAACATTATTAAAGGAGAGAAGGAGGAGGACAGGGTGGGGGGAAAGGAGGAGGTTGGATGGAGAGTAGGGAAGGAGAAAAGACAGTGGGTGGAGAGGAGCGAAGGGGGGCAGGAGGAAATGATGATTGTCACTTATAACACTAATTGGCTCCTACAAAGCACACAGTTTATACCCATCCTTACTACATAATATGTTATTCACCTTTGTTTTCGCTGAGGTCTCAGCTGTTGCTGCAGTCTTGTTAGAGAAGAAAAACATTGTTAAACTCTTCAACAATTTTATGCATATGGGGCAAGTAAATTACATATTACCACTAACTATCCCAACATAAAAATCTCTATAGCTCAGTTGGAGAAAATAAATACAGAAAAATCTGAGGTATAAAAGGGTTACACACACCTGTGGTGTCTCCCGAAAGCGCTCAGTCACCATGGGACTCTCTTGAAAGGGCTCGGTCTCCTCGGGGCTCGGTCTCCTCTCTGGAGTCTTAGAGAAGAAAGAAACATAGTAAAACTCTTCAACAATTTTTATTCATCCAAGCAAGCCACTATAGATTCTTATTTACAGGGGGGGCTTTGAAAACATTAAACATGTCAATAAATTAAAGTTACATGCAAAAGTAATCAGCCAAACATCATACAAATCCATATAGCTCTGTTTGAGTAACAAGTAAACTAAATAAATAAATAAAAATGCAAGGGGGTTACTCACTGGTTGCACTTCTCCAAAAGTCGAGAAGGAGGAATCTAGATCCTCCACAGGAGTCCTTCCAGTCTTGTTCATAGAAGAAAAATATAGTTATTATCTTCAATAAATTAAAGTGAAAATACATCAAATAATTAACACTATCAATCAGCCCAACATCACAAGTCTCTACAGTTCTGCTTAAGAAACAATTTTAAAAAGCAATGAAAATCAAAGGAACTTACCTTTTGAGCAATAATGGCAAGGTCACTTTTCATTTGAGGGATTTCTAGAAAGAGGTTATATAAAGAAAAAACAATAATAATTACAATCACTAGATCAAAGTAGCACCCAGCAACTCAGTGCCCTTGCTCTTCGAAAGACATTTCCTGCAGCTGTGAACGCAAGCTACAACCCTCCAAAGCCCATTGATAAGGCTCTGCAGAGGAAACCTGGTTGTGAACGCAATTTTCTTTCTCCAATTTCTCCCAAATTCAAATTCCCCAGGGGTTTTTTCTGGAGCCGATTACCTTCTTGAGCCGTTGAAGGCAGAGAAGCATCATTTATTCTCATGAACTGTATGTTCTCTAGGCCATGACTTTTGTTAACCCTCTACGAAATCCTCCAGAAAGAGACAAATAAATATAATTGAAATTTGAATCTTATTAACGGCTATATGAGCACCCACACTACCTCACCAGCTAACAACATAGCATTTATTTTGCCAAACACGTGTTTCAGCCCATACAATTTCTAAGTTTATACTTCTCTACCACTGCAATATCTATCTCCAGAAAAAAAACCTGCTAATAAATATTAAAATTAGAAATACTTACGATTGATGATAATGTCTTTCAGACGTGCATTTTCATTTTTAAGAGAATGGACTTCATTTCTCAACTCCTGCAAATTTCTTTGCATTTGGTCTAGTTTCCTTCTCTCCCACATCTGTTCGTCCAGGTGTTTTCTAAAATCAGCAGCTGTCTACAAGAAAGAGAGAGAGAGACAGAGAGAAGAACAACAGCTAATTGTTATATAACTTCTTTTGTAAATGGTTGATTCTGGTTGGCTGGGAGGATGTCACGAGAGGTGTAAGAGGAAGGTGGCAAGAAGTCTAGGGTAGAAATCCCTCCACTTGGCTATATGTAACTGGTTGTCCGGCCTCCTGGTGGTTATTCCTTACTTAAAACATGAAACTTCCACATCTTGTATTTCATGTAATGTATGTATGCACTACACCACACACTGGATGTCATCATTTAGGCTACCTTTTTCTTAGAGGATGGTACTATGTCCTCTTCATCCCCAATACGCTCCTCCTCTTCGCTGGCCCACTGGGAGGGAGAGAGAAAGAAAGAGAGAGGACAAAATTGCCTACTGGTGTCATACCTTGTAACAGCTACTGGTAATTATAATATTATATATATATATATATATATATATATATATATATATATATATATTATTATTATTATAAAAGTCTTGCTTATCTTTACTGTATTGCAATGTAATAACACACACTGGATGCAGACTGGTAGTGTACCTTGTTCTTTGAAGGTCTGTCATGACGCGCCTCATCCTCCTCCTCCTCCTCCGCCGTCACCTTCTCCTCCTCCTCCTCGTGGTTGTATTTAGAAGAACATCTCTTTTTCACATCAACCTTTGGAGGGAGAGGGAGAAACAGAGGACAAAGTTCCCTATTGTGCTGGTTTCATACCTTATAACAGCTACCATTAAACGCAATTTAACAGCGACAGTGGCGCAGATGGGAGAGCGGGTCGTCTCATTATCGGAAGGTCGGGGCTTCAAATCCTGGCTCCTGCAGGTGCATAATGTCCTGTCCTTGGGCAAGACACTTCACCTAATCCCTATGTGTGAATGGTTGGTGGTGGTCAGAGGGACCGTTGGTGCAGATGTGAGCAGCCTCGCTTCTGTCAGTCTACCCCAGGTAGACTGCTGATAAGCTACAAATGTAGCTTATCAGCATGGAGTGAATGAACCCCCCCTCCCTTTCATGTGTGAAGCGCTTTGGGTGTGACTTGTGTCTTATGAAAAGCGCTATACAAATAAGATTCCCTTATCCCCCATAAAAATCTTACTAATCATGAATGTATTGTAATGTAACAACACACACAGGATGTAGACTGGTGGTGTACCTTGTTCTTTGAAAGTCTGTCATGACCCTCCTTATGCTTCTCACCCTCCTGGTGCTTGTATTTGGAAGCCCCTCCCTTTTTATTGTCAACCTTGAGAGACAGAGAGAGACAGACTGACTTTTAGCCCAACTCTTATTAACTTACGTTACACCACCTTGCTCATACATCTTGTCAACAAAGCACATGAAATCATTATAGATGGCACAAGTACAAACCTACACACATGCCCACACATTAAGAAACAAGAGAGAGAGGGGGAGATAACTTTAAGTAAAGCACCAATTGGTGCAGTTAGTTACCATTTTCTTTGAAGCCTTCTCAGTCTGCCCCTGCTGCTCACTGTACTTTGAGTTTGGGATGTGAGGACGTTTTGTTTGCCCTTGTGTGCCCTCTTTCTCCATCTCGATCTCACGCAGTTTAATTTGGAGAGTTTTTTCAAATTCTGGTGCAATAACATTGAAATGTTATCATGAACTGCAAACGTTTGTCTAATCATGTTTAACGTTACAAAATCTAACATTAGTCCCAATTGGACTTCGCTAACATTAGCAAATTAGGTAGCTAGCTAGCTAACATTAGTCAGAAAGCTAAGCTTGCTAGCAGGTACCTAGCAAGATCCATTTTACACTTCTTTAAGTGCGAGCAAAACCATTTAATGTGGTATGTAACTAGCTACATAACGTCAGCTAAAGTTAGTGTGTAACATACTTGCCACGTCAATAATTCTGGCTTGGTGCACCGGCCAGGGTTTGCGGCCTTTTCGCCATTCCACCAGCTTCTCGGTTTTTTCAGTCCTTTCAAGAAAATCTTTAACTGAAAAATTCCGGACACAGTCGATGGCCAAAATACTATGGGCCCATCATCACCCGCAGTCCATTCAAGTAGGACATAGCGGATGTCCAACGCTGATATCGCCATTTTTACTCCCAGCCGTTATCTTTCGGCGCGAAAGATAGCGCGCTCGGCCGCATGCGGATGACGTCATCAACTACGCGACGCTGTAGAGGCCGATCGGTAGCAGCAGAGTGGAGAAATGCTTGCCAGTATAAATAACGTTAAGGAAATAAGACGCAATTAAAGAAAAGCAATAGATATGGATCCAGTACGTTACAAAAGGTACCTCGTTGACGACGAAGCACCCGTTCCAGAAAGAACAAAGAGAAGACGTAAACAAAAGTAAGTATTGTAACAAAAAGTGGTAGAAGCTAGCTTGCTAAGTTAGCCAGCTAACAAAGCTACCAGCTACACATCATTTCCTATACCATATAAACGTATGTGGCATAATTTCCCTTCATGTATGTTAAGTATGTTTGTACAAAGGTAAAATTTATCTTTCCATGTCCACTGTATAACCCCCCCCCCCCCCCCCCCCCAAAAAAAGAAAACAACTAAAAAATAAGTAAAGAAATAAAGAAAACGGTTAAAGTTGGAACTCTAGCCAGGAAAATATTTCACTTTGTGTGTTTTGGATCTACAGTCTTAGAGGTTTAACCTCATGAATGGAATTTACCTACTTGGACTTAATCAATCAGTCAATTCAATCCTATTATATTGAATGATGCATGAAGTGTTTTAACAACATTACCACAACATTTTTGGTAGGGACATTTCTGAAGATATGGGTGATGAAGAAGCTGTGGCCTCTTCTTCTACAACTCAGTAAGTAGAAAACACGCACACATGATTTTGTTTTTATGTGTTGTTTTTATTTGTTTTTACTGTAAAGCACTTTGTGAGTAAGTACACTTTATATAAATAAAGTTTACTTACTTACTAGGCCTACATATTTCTTGATCAAGGATTTTTATTTTTATTTTAGGTATCTCACCCAAGAGGACAATCAAGATGACCCGGTGTCTACTGCATCTGATGACACAGTAAGTTGCTAAAAATGGCTAAAATATTCAAGTTCTTTTTTTTTTTTTTTTTTCGTGCATGTGCATGCACACTAGTTACTGTAAATCATCATAAGATAATTTCACGACCCAAACTTCCACCTGATGTTGCTTAAAGTGGAGCACAAATTGTAAATACCATATTACTTTGTCCTTAACCATATTGCAGCGATACCCATGTTTTTATCCAATGTTTTAAATTCACAGATGAACCAACCCATACCTGGCCCTAGCTCTTCACCTGGGGAGCCAGTAGAGGAACATCTAGAAGACCCCACAAGTCCAACTTTAGACCAGAAACCAACAAAAGAACAGGTGGAACTCTTGCTGCTGGCATTAAAACTCAAACACGGATTAACAAATAGAGCCTTGGAGGACATCATGCATCTTATCAACTTTACTGCTGGTCCTGATGGGGAATTGGTTAGTGGCTCAAAGTACCTTTTCTACAAAGCATTTGATTCAGTGAAGGACATATTAGAAGTACATTATGTGTGCAAGAGTTGCAACGTAAGCATGCAGGAAGGTCCCTTTAATGTCAAGTGCCCAGTCTGTGACCAGGACACATCAAAAGCGCATGCACAAAAAGACCAGTGTTTTTTGTACTTGCCACTAAAATACCAAATAAAAAAACTGCTTGAGGACCACCAATTAGGGAAACATCTGAAACACCGTTTTGAGAAGAAGGATGCCTCCATCAAAGATATATACGATGGACATTTATACAAAAAACTATCACCCCTTGCATCACCAGACAGCATATCACTGACTTTCAACTGTGATGGAGTGCCAGTGCACAAATCAAACGCAAAAAGTTTGTGGCCAATTTTGTGTACTGTTAATGAACTGCCAATACAACTACGTGCAAAACATGTTATGCTTTGTGGCCTGTGGTTTGGTCAAAACAAACCAAATATGAACACTTACATGAAACCATTTGTCGATGAATGCATAGAGTTGTACTCTAATGGTCTTATGTGGCAAAGTGAAAGTGGGGAAGTTGTCACAAGTAAAGTACTGGTTACTACCATGGTGGCAGATTCAGTTGCTCGGCCACTGATTCAGAACTTTAAACAGTTTAATGGAGAGTTTGGGTGTTCTTTTTGTATGCAGAAAGGAACAAGTGTGTTAAAACGCAGGGGGCGTGTAAGGGCTTATCCCTATGAAAAAGCAGAGTTGAGGAATCCCTCCCAGACTGATGATCTAGTAGAAGAGGCTCTTGCTGGAAACCCCACTAAGGGAGTGAAAGGTCCTAGTATTTTGTCTTGTCTACCTGATTTTAATATCATTGATGGCTGTGTTCCAGATTATATGCACAGTGTGCTGCTGGGTGTAGCAAGAAGCATCACCACGCTGTGGTTTCATTCTGAAAACAACCAATCGCCATGGTATATCGGACGCTCAACAGAACAGATTGATGACATTTTAACTTCTATTAAACCCCCCTGTAATGTTTCCCGTGTCCTTACTTGGCTCTCTTAGAGTCTTTTTCAGTTGAGAAGAAAATGGTGCAGGAAGTAAGTCGCTCACATGGTGTTACATCTCTGGGTAGGCCTAAAATTTGTATGATCAGAAATGATGATTTTCTGGCCTTGAACAGCATCAGCAACCTAGAAAATAGAGTCACTGTGAAATATTTTTGCAGAGTAGTGGTTAATGTTGAAATAGTTCATTCACAAAACTACTCTCGTACTTTTCGGAGAAACTCGTACACTGTCCTTCTTTCTGATCGAGAGGAAAGTATTTTCTCTGTGAAGACATTCATTGTCTGTGATCTGGGGCAGGGGGAGACATGTTATGCAGTGGGGAAGTACTACCAAAAAGTGAAACAGGACATCTGTGGTCAATTTAAAAATCCTTGTTATTTCATCCCTGTAGGGAAAAGTCTGGGGCCTTTAGTTGCTATACAAGCATCTCAGATAAAAGAAAAGTGTCTGTTCGTTAAAACGGCGAACAGAAATGTTGACATTGTCTTCAAATTCATTAACCACAGTGAAAAGCTCAGATAGATGTGGGATGATGATGATGATTACTTGAATGTATGTTCTATGTACTTTTTTTTGTTGTTGCTACATTTAGACTGTAATGACCTTTTAGCCATATTCATGTAGAAACTGCATTAAGACGATACAGAAAACATTGCATTTTGCATTGCATTTGGTGGATGTAACTGTGGATGTGTATGAGCTGTAATGTGAATCTGGAAGTGACTTGAAATTGGAAAAAAGGGTTGTTTGACAAAATAAAAAATTTTTGTTATACATTTCCTTCTTTTCCACTATCTTCATACAAGAAAGAATTGACCTTGTAAATATTTCAGGAAAATGTGTAGACATCATAGCTTTCCATCTCCTCTCACTTAATTGCCATAGTTAAATACCATAAAATGCCAATTACATGTGATACCAATTTCACGTGTTCACACATACATAAGTTCTTGCATAATTTTTTTTTAAAGTTAGTTCTTAGTTATTGCCTTGATAATAGAAAATATGAGCTAGGCATCATGTATGACAGTTGCCAAAGTGAGATATGAGCTACAAAATGACCAGATCCTGCCACGAGAGCTATATAGGAGACATATCTTGTATGTACATATAGGGCTTATATGGGGATATAAAGAGCAATACAGGAGACCTATATGGCCTGTATATGCACATATATGCACCTCAATTTTGCCTATATGTGGCATATATACGCCTATATGCAGCATATATATTATCATATATGTGCATATATGCTGTATATATGCAGCATATATGTGCATATAAACTGCATATAGGTTTCATATATGCGCATATATCCTCATATAGGTTCTTTCCATGTGGGTATGGTCAAAATTAAATGATTTAATAGTAATGTAATAACTATAACTTATAATAAACAATAACTTATTTCACCAGTAAATTGCTGTTGGACGACAAAAACAGCAACCAGATGGGAAAAGGGTATTTTACAATAACCAACCAAAACCAAACAATTACCAGTGTCCGTGAATGCACCATCTGTGTGTTTCCGACGTCGGCAGCTGCTGCGCTGCAGAGCAGACTGTTGATATACAGTCACACTTTACACTGTTTAACGTTTCCTGTCAGCATTTTAACCGTGTTTAATCACGCTGCTAGCTAACGGTAGGCTAACGTTACCTGCTGTCCAGTGTAGTGTAAAGTCAGGCACCGAAATAAGGCACCGAAATCTTCGTTCTTATTCGGTCTCGTTAATTACTACCGTTTACGTCGGATCCGGGGGCCCATTGGCACCGAGTTTCGGTACCCAACCCTAGATATATGTGACTTTTTTGCAACGAAAATGCGGGGATTATGAAATCATGCAAGCCCCGCATATTTTGCGCGGAAATCGGCAATTTATGCGGCGAAAGTGCGGCGTTTTTAAAAAAATGCGGCCCCCGCATGAATATGCGGACATTGGCTGATTATGCATTGAATTCTGCGATCGCATAATCGCGTTTTTCTGGAGGGACTGACATGAAACACTGATGCTGTACTACACTGACATGCAGCTGGTCAGGAGGCTTTCAGTGGTGCAGTGGTAGAAGTTGGTGAGTATTTTGGGAGATAGATTGGCGCTCCTCAGCTTCCTCAGGAAGTGCAGGCATTGTTGAGCATTCTTCACAAGAAATTCAGTATTTGATTTCCAGGAGAACTCCTCGCTGAAGTGGACTCCAAGAAATTTAGGAGGATAGGAGAAAATGAAAAACAACAGTCAATGTTCTATGCACACACATATTAGCCATCGATAAAAAACTGTGTGTGTGTGTGTGTGTGTGTGTGTGTGTGTGTGTGTGTGTGTGTGTGTGTGTGTGTGTGTGTGTGTGTGCGCGCGCCACGCAGGCAGGGTTTGGCTATGGTCTGCCCATCTCTCGTCTCTACACTCGCTACTTTCAGGGAGAGTTACAGCTCTACTCTATTGAGGGTTATGGCACTGACACAGTCATACACCTGGGCCCTATTTCAGAAAGCAGGTTTAGTGAAAACTCTGAGTTTGTTAACCCAGAGATGAGGGAAACTCTGGGTTTTCTGTTTCAGAAAGAGAGGTAACTTAACCTCAGAGTCAGTTACTATGGTAACTGAGCCTGTGAACCTAACCTGGTCGGGAGCAGGTTTTCTTCAAGAAACCTTGAGTTTCTCTCAGTCTCATCCCCATTGATGTATGAAGAGAATTAACACTCCTACCTCTGACACAGGCTCTTCATTTCCTCATTCATTCAGTCTGTATCAGATGCATTTTAGCGCAGTTTGTTATGTTGGCATGAATAAAAAAAAAATGTTGGTTTGTTAACTGCAGACGTTAAAACATTTCCTTTTGTCGACGATCCCTTTGATGAATAACCTACGCTGTATTATTCCACAGGGAGTTAAACATACGTCGGGAGATGATATTGAGGCCCCGACGCATTTTAATTTCCAGATAATAATTTGAGCAGTAGGTCTATCGTTTTTCTTCCCAGTCTATCAGTTATGTAGGCTACATAGGGCGGATGTGGCTCAGTGGTAGAGTGTTCGCCTGCCAATCGGAAGGTTGGTGGTTCAATCCTCAGCCCTGCAGTCCCATGTTAAAGTGTCCTTGGGCGAGACACTGAACCCCTAGTTTCCTGCTGATGAGCTAGTGGCGCCTTGTACGGCAGACGCGGCCTCAGCGTGTGAATGGTTCCTGTACTATGTAAAGCGCTTTGAGTAGTTGTTAAGACTGGAAAAAGCGCTATATAAATATGGTACATTTATCCATCCTCATATCACTAACGTCACCCATCATGGACATGTCACATTACAGTTTTCTTTACAACCTTGGTGATGCGGAGCATTTTAGTAAAGCCACTGTAGGCTATAGCAAAGCGCCGTCAGAAGAGATCGCTCTAAAATATGCTTTAAACATTTGTAGTGTTCCCTGGACACAAACCAGTAAGAGCCATTAAAAAGGAGTTCCACAGTATTGCAGGTGAATGATGTAAACCCTTCGAAATAAAAGATTATGAACTATAATTCTGTTAATGATGGTGCTGCAGCCTCAGAATGGGATTAGTAGCCTAGGACTTTTTTCGCCCGCAGTAGCCTATTGCACCTAAATGAAATATATTTTCAGTAATATTATGTTATACTTATGATTAAATATGATATTATATTGGAATATACGTATTTACTCTAGCAGCAATTTTCTCCAACGCAAATTATCTCTCTTGCAGCAGCCGCTGTGTTGCTTTTTTAACAAAATACATGTTCAAACTCGCATATGTGCGCATGAGTATTTCCGCCAACCCGTTTGTTTGTGGTTGTTGCCATGGTGAATCGTAGTATCATGGCTCCATTCATTCATTTTTATTATGGTATTATGGTTCATTATGGTGGTGCTACTCTGAGTTGATTGAACCAACTCGAATCAGCTGTTGTGAAACCGAAAACTCAGTTTCCCATCTCAGGGTAAATCAACTCAGAGGTCAGGGTTAGATTCTGAGTTTGTTTAACCTCCTTCCTGAAATAGGGCCCTGAAGGTGATATACTGTATACACACACATGTATGCACCAACATATTGCTTGATATTTGTAGTCATTGAAGGATGGCCTGATTGGGTAATAACATTGGGACCCCATTCTTTAATACAATATTAAAAGGAAGGTTTTCCCCGCGGCACCAAGTATAGTTGCTCTTGGGGGAATTGTTGGGTCTCTGTAAGTTATAGAGTGTGGTCTAGACCTACTCAATCTGGAAAGTTTCCTGAGATAACTTCTGTTATGATTTGACACTATAAATACAATTGAATTGAATTTAAACGGCGCTCAACTAATCCAGGCTAACGTCATGTTAGCCAGATAAAAGTGTACAGTTAAACCTTATCTAGCTAACTTCTTTAAATGCACTTAGAGGACTGATTTGTTCATGTTAAATAGCCGTGCCTTCTTATTTTGAAATAAAGGCAACATGAGTGGAGAGTCAAAACAATGACAGCACATTTTTACAGAAGCTGCCCAGAATAATTTTAATTTACACTTATTGTATATTTATGAAATGGATGAATGATAAGGATCATAACGCAAATCAGAGATTGTGTTTAAGAAATGTGTTGAAGACGTGTGATTTATAAAAATCTAATTTAAAGGCATAGTTCAACATTTTGGGAATTACACTTATTCACTTTCTTGTCAAGAGTTAGATAAAAAGAACACCACTCTCCCCTCTGTACAGTAAATATGAAGCTACAGACAGCAGCCAGTTAGCTTAGCTTAGCAGCAGTCTCAGCTGGTTGCCTGGCAACTTCATGTGACGACAAGACTATAGGAAGTGTGTGGCCGGGTTAGATCAGTTGGTAGAGCAGGCGCACACATGTAGAGGTTTACTCCTCAATGCAGCGGCCGCGGATTCGGTTCCGACCTGCGGTGCTTTGCTGCATGTTATTCCCCTTCATCTGTCCTGTGGAATTAAAGGCCTAAAATGCCCAACAAATAATAATCTTATAAAGACTCCAGGAAGTAACTGCTCCTGGACAAGAAATAGTCTGACACAACACCTGCAAAAGTGCAAATTGTTGTTTTTCCACTTTAGTTTTTGTACAGATTAAACAAATGAGACAAATAGTATTAGCTAGTTAGCTAAAAGGTGTTAGAGGTCCTAGAAGGCAGATTGTGTTACCTTTTAGACAGAGCTAGGCCTTGTTTCTAATCTTTATACTAAGCTTAGCTAATCGGCTGCTCGCTCCAGCTACATTTTTACTTTGGTATTGATGTTCTCATCCAGGCTTTGGCATAGACTCTTGACAAGATAGTGAAAGTATTTCCTAAAATTACGGATTCTTCCTGTAACCAAAACTTTAGTTTTTCAGTATACAAATTACATCTCATACATTTCTGTGGGTAAAATTAATGTTAATTAAATAGCTAATTGTTCCTTTGGTCTTTGGTGCTATGATAACATATTTTCATTTGAAATGACCTTGTTTGCTTATACTACCCCAAACTAGGTGTAGTATATTTATTCTATTCGTTAAAAATAATAGTGTGTTTTTCATTTAAAGTGCTCATATTATGCTCATTTTCAGGTTCATACTTGTATTTAGAGGTTATATCAGAATAGGTTTACATGGTTTAATTTTATTTTTGTTGTACTGCACATTGATGCAGCTTCTCTTTTCACCCTGTGTGTTGAGCTCTCCGTTTTAGCTACCGAGTGAGGCATCTCACTTCTGTTTCACCTTTGTTGAGTCGCATATGCGCAGTAGCTTGGTAAGAACTATAAGCTAATCAGAAGCCGAGTATGAGGGCGTGCCACGCTAGCAGCTAGGTGAGCATTATAATGTGTTACAAAGTTCGTAAGGGAAGTAAAGGCTGGACTGCAACAGAGCTGTTTGGAGCAGTTTGTGAACAGTATGTTCTGTTGGAGATGGTACGTCCCTTTGGGGTGGACTTTGGGCTTTTCACTTTGTAAACCTATAACGTGCACAAAAAAGATATATAACACGATAAAGGAAAGGGGAAAAGCCAAAAAGCATAATATGAGCACTTTGTCATGTCTGGAAGAGCTCGGTAATATAATTGTCAAATAATATTGTATTTGCTTTTTTTGTGGTTCGATATAAATGTAACTAATTGAATCGAATCATGTCGTTGCACACTCTTGGATATCAGCAAATATTTTATCATTGTCCAAAGAATGAATATAACATCTATAATAATCGTATCATGATTTACACCCCTACCCCAAACTAAATTTGAATTGGTTGTGGTTATGTACTGCATTTATTCTATTGACTAGCCTATTTTATCATATACAGGCATTTAAGTCCTTAATGTGAACACAACTGCACAAGCTGGTTTAAGGACTGGTTGGTCTGACAACAGTTTGAAAACATCAACACAATCAGATGAAGCTTATAAGGTTATCTGTGTACAAAGATCAGGGCCCGGGTCTAGACGGGGGAAAATCAAGTTAGAGTAAGTGGAAAAAAAACACCCCTGTTGCCATCATGCATTAAAGGGTATTCTCTGCGTCTGTCTCTAGGCATTTTTACAAGACTGCTCTGCGTCACTACAAGCTGAGTTTGGAGGCAGACGATTGGTGTGTTCCCTCCAAGGAGCTGCTGGACCTTGCCATGTACCGGGCTGCCAAGTGACTCATGCATGACTTTAGACACAAATCCTTACAAGTTGACCATAAATGTCCTTCAGAGGCAGGGCACTGTAGGACCAGAACTATTAACCCTGGAGCTGAAGTGACCAAAGGTGGCCAAGGAGATCAAAGAGCATCAACATCATCAACATCCTGATTGTCTGGGAACTTACTTGATTTGAGCAAGCGTCTTCTTCCTGTATCTCCCTCTGCCTCCTTTACATGTGACATGACAAAAAGGTCTGATTTTATTCGTGTGACTATTGGGTGAGCAGCGACCCCATGTGGTGAGGTTTACAAATGACTACCGTATTTTTGTGTGTCTATTTTTGTCTATGTTTACAAACTTATTTAGTAAATGTCCTTTACATGCATAATGTTTTAAAGAAAAACACTTCTCAAAACATTACAATTAAATACTTTCACAGTGACCAGAAAACAAAAACCAAATTACTTTAACCATCAACAACCATTCCTTTTTAACATACTGTACCTGAATGCACTTACTGTATACAGGGGACAGTCAACACTTCTTGAATATTGGCTTTTGTTATCTGCTTCACTTGCTTCTTGTTGGATTATTTGTGGGCACTTTTTTTGCAAGCCTATGGTGTAATATACCTTTATTTAAGAAGCCCCTGTGAGCATGGGCGTCAGTTTGGTTTGAAATGTGCTTGGGACAGACGCATTTGGAAGTGGATTTTCAGAAGTACAATGACGCATTTTTTTTTTTTCCTCTTTCGCGTAGGTTATGTTTTGAAAGATGCTGTCCTGTAGCTTACTAATGTAAATGAATAAAAATGTATACAGAAATGTGATGATGTCTTACATGTTTTATGAAGATTATTATTATTATGAACTAGTTCAGTTCATAGTTCATACTTCAAAATTATGAACTAAGTTCACAGTTCCAAAAATGAACTAGTTCATAGTTCTTTTTTTCCATATGTTGCTGCGAGCTATTATTTTTCTAAATTATTGCCACAGGCCATATAGAACAGACAGCAATTATTTTGTCAGTTTTAACACTGAAGCTATGCGTCAGATTTCATCTTCATATCCAAGTTTGAATCCTTATCCAACCAGGGTTTACATTAGCATTGAGGGGACAGCATTGTTGTTGCTTTAACATGCAGAAACTGGCAGCAGGTTCATAACTACTGCCCATCCTCGCAGCGCCCAGGGCAACACACACACACACACACGAGTCCCAGCTGCGGCTGGGAGATGAGAACGGAGCCGCTACTGTACGCAGTTAATGGGATTTGGGTCGAGGATCTGTCTTGACTGTCTTTTAAGAGTTTTTATTTGCTTGCACATACACTCAAAAAACTGACTTTTTGGTATAGTAACATATGTTAAATTACCAGTCATAATTTTTACATTGTAAAATTAAGATTCAGTGACAACTCGAATTTCTTAACTAAATATTTTAATTTTATTCATGTAATAGATGAACTGTGTAAGAGTAGTAACTTTTATTACATATTTACTCATGTTATTTAAATGATCAATCGTTACTGCACATAAACCTGAAAACACTGAGTAAAATTTAATCTAAAAGTGTAGCGTGTGTTTGAATCTGCACATGCGCATTTGGACAGACAGGATACCCGCTACTTTCAGCCAATCAGCACAAAGGAAAAGAAACGAGCCAGAGAGGACGGTTAATGTGAAGGTCCACGGAGACGCTGCTCACACTACATGGTCGGTTACCTCAGGTACAACGTCAAGGTAAGTTTATGATTTTCTGTTTTGCATTTGTGATAATATATATACCGCGTGCATTTTGATAGTTTGGTTCTGCTTGCTTGATGCAAAATTACGTTATGTTACTGTTTTAATCAGGGTTATTTCTGTACAGTAAGGTTTAACTTTTAGCTAGCTACATAAACTTGAAATGCACTTCTCTTAAATGTAGACAAATAGTGTTACTCTTGATCATTGTGCTAGTATTTGGCCCATTACCTGATGTTGTACTTGTGAATATTTTTTCAATTCAGATAAAGGAGGAATTCAGGAGGATTACTACAATTTCCCTGGAGCAGACCTTCATGCACAAACTCGACCACTTCACACCAAAACTTATTGCCCTGATGAAGGCCAAGGGAGGAGTCATGGGGACCAAGCTGAGGCCATCCTTGGACAAACTGAGTCAGGTGTGTTTGATAAAAACTGTGCATTTTCTCTAGCCTGACAAGCCAGACCCACATCCAGATGTTGGGTCTGGGAACTCACCATTGACAGGGCTCAATCTGAGCCTGCAACTGTTGTCTTTCAAATTCCCTCTCCACGTAATAGGATAGTGCTACAACCAACCAGAGCAACGCTAGTTGATAGATTAAACTTTTGCCGTATACGGTCGGCAAAACTCTGAAAACATCTTCCTTTTTTAAGAATGACTTCAGTACCGTTCATTGTTCTTTTCTCAAAGAAAAGCTTAACTCCAAGTCTTACAAAAGACCGCTGTTCCCAGCAGCCATAAGTCCGCCCACCGACTCTATACACGATGTGATTGGCCTGACCAAAATTTGTTTTTTCCAGCTCGCAAGCCAACGGAGAGTGCCTAGACCCCCCTGGCTGCAAAATAAATTTGCTGCCACTAGGGTGCGTCTAGATATCTAGGCTACGTTTTCTCTGCTCTGTCTCCCTTTTTTTTACCTCGCTTCCCAATATGAATGCACGCACAGCACAAATCCTCACACTCAGTGATAGCTACGTTTTTTAACATTATCTGCCTTATACAAAACAACTACATAAATTGATAATGTACACCTTAATAGACGGAACATCAGCCTACACCCAGTAGAAAAATGTTACCTTGTGCTTCTCACATATGTCAGAATCATCAGAGTAAAGTAGAATTGAAAGTCTGAAATCACACTTGGTAGTTTCTATGCCCCTGCACATCTTTCTACACCTGCTATGTGTATTTAAATGACTGATTCTAACTTGCAGATGCATGCTCTCATTTGACAATTCATTGTGTATGAATAATGGTTAATTATTAACACAATATTAATATGTTCACAGAACCAAAGCATCGAGATGAGACGTGAAGCTATTATCCGCAGCCTCATACTCTACCTTGGTGAGAAAGAAGAGGAACTTTTTGAAGATTGCCTGGTAAAGCATGATTTTTAATTTTTCTGTAAATGTTTCCTGTAATGACAAGGATTAAAATTGTAATGTGTTATCATTCAAGTGCAAGCTAAAGTAAGTGACAAAAGGTGCAGAGGCACACAATTTATGTTGACATTGTAATGATTACATTCAAGTAACATTTATTCGGGGGCTACCATCTGTGCAGTGCAGCCATCTTGTGTCTGTGTTCTACAAATGCTTTACTAATATTGGCTCACTGTAAAATAGATTTAACTAAATGTAACATAATCTGAGCTCTCCTTAATGTCTTCATCCCCAGATAATGAAGTCACTTTTTGTTTCTCAATGGGATTGTCTTCATTTTTTTGTATGCAGGAGGACAACCGCAGTGATGCCACTCAGCACATCCTCAAGATCTTGGTGGTCCATGGTGTTGATGGAGAGCACCCTGTGGATGTGTCCATCATGCTTGAAGGCAAGGAGATGCTGCCAGGATGCGGCAAGCTAAAGCTTGCACACTGCTAATGGGGCTCATTTATGCCCTCAACCTTGCTTACCCCCCAACACTGCGCTACACTTTTGAGGTGTTTCAGAAACTGTTCCCGGAACTGGATGGGATTAAGCTGTCCCCAAAAGTACAAGCCTTAAAGTTAAAGTTGCTGTCTTAAATGCTGTACAGTTCAGCTTGTCCCTGGTCAACTATTTGTGGGAAGTTGACAGTCTTGAATGTTTTCCATTTTGACAATGGCACCTGGTCATTGATGAGGGTTAGGGTTAGGGGTTAGCTCAGATACGAAAGTTCTTGTTTTTATTTGAAACATTTAGCATCCTAAACTGTTGATCAACATGTTTTAATGCATTGTTTTAATGGCATACTTGCACTAGTCTAGAGTGCTGACTAAATTTAATGTTGCAATTGCACTGTTGTAAGGTTTTAACTGAATGTTTTTGTCATGTGATATGGCCTTTTATTTTATTTTTGTATGTATCCTGGGGAGAAAAGAAAATTAAAATGCAGTGTATACTGTAATTTCTTTTCTTTTCTCAAATTTTTTTCAAAACAGCAAGAGCATATCAATGCGAATATGCATGTTTTTCATTAATGCCAATCATGCCATGTTATATTTTTGGCTGCTGCTTCACTTTGAATGCATGTTACACAGTTAAATTACATTGTCAGTGATTCTCTGGTGTTAACAAAAATAAAACATTTAATTATATATTGTATTTCAATTGCGTGCTTTGTGGTAAAAGTATATGCATAGAGAAAATTATTTTTTATTGGTAAAATTTATCAAAACAAAATGAATAACATTTACATAATTGTAGTGAATAATATAAATGCATACACATAAGTAATTTAAAATGTCAAACAGAAAAAAATTAATAAAATGTACTTATTTACTTCATAACAGTAAATATCACTGAAATGTAAGATTTACTTAATATTTTGATGACAGCAATGTCTTGTATATGAAAATATTTAATTGACTTTACTCAGTTAAAATAAATATAACTTGTAATGTAGATATAATTAAATAACATTTACTTAATATTTTTACAAAAGTTTAGTTCAGTGGTAAGTAATTTTTACTTGATACTGGCACGTGGGTTGTACTTGATATTTCAGCAGTAATATTTACTTAAAAAAGGTTCGTGCAAATTGTTACAGAGATTTTATTAAGTAAATCTTACAAGTTGTTTTTTTCAGTGTACCTTGAAAGGCTAGCCGAGTGCTTCAGTTCAATGTGCCGTTTCAGGTTTGCTGTGGATGTGACTGAAGTGCGGATTTTATTTTTGAAAGCTAGCGGGCAAAGTTTGCACAGAAATGTAAGATTTTTACCATCCTCACCGACCTTGTCATAAAACTCATGAAAGAGCTCCTGTCGAACCGGATGCCAGGACTCTCCGAGTGACTGCAAGTCTCTCTTGTACTTACTGGGTTAAGATGAGTTCTTTTATGGTGAATGAAAGGCTTGATCCCACCAAGTAGCTCATCCAATCAAATTGAAGCATTCACGTCAATGCTGCTGCCAGTTCTGCCGTTGTTTATCTTTTTCTGTAGAAAGAGCAACGTCGGTAGTCTTTCCTCATTAGCGCCACCTCTGTTCAGGAGAAGACTGCAACTAGTGTCGCGACCACCACCATATAAACAGTTACGGCGATCCCGTGACTTCACGATGTTGTGCGCCACCTTGGGAACGGGCAGTATAATCTACGCTTAAGTGTGCCGTACACGGTACAGTGACCCTTACCCTGGATTTCCACCAGTTGCGTTACGTCTGCGGAACGGCTCCGCTGCGGAACGGCTCCGTGGTCCGCCGTCCGTCAATACCCACCGGATCCGGAGTTGTTGCGGAACGGCTGCGGCCAGGACTGACAGCTGTAGTTACGAGGACCTACTAGATCTCGCGAATTCACGTAGAATAGAACCACAAAACCACCAACAGTTTGTTTCTATTCCGAGGAGTAGAGAGGAAACAACTCCGTGCTGTGTTTTCAAGGTGTAGTGAAGGGAAATATGATCCGCCGTGAGCACGGTGTATTTTATTTTGAAAATGAACCGGATGTTTTATTTTGTTTCTGTGCTCGACTTCCTGTCCTGCACTATCTGCCGTGTGCTGAATTGCTGCGGAGCTCTCCGGCGTCCGGCAAAAATAGAAGCTCTGCGTATCTGATCCGGAGGGCTGCGGACCGCCGGAGCTGTGCCGGAGTCGGAACGCAGACGTTACGCAACTGGTGGAAATACACACATTGACTAGAATGGAAACCGATTGACTCCGCCGACGTTCCGGAGCCGTTCCGCAGCAGTTACGCAGTCGGTGGAAATCCAGGGTTAAGAGGCCTGTTTACGGTGTGTAGCCGGGTTTTCGCCTGGAAGGCTCTATAGAAATCTGGCACCCTATTGAATGAAGTTAAACTGAGAGAGCGTGCCGTTCACAGACACCAGAATGAACGAGTTCACAGTAACGTTCATCAGGCAGTAATACAGTACGTTCAGTTTACAAGTTCCGAGTTCATGAACTATATCGTTCAACAAACGCATTCAGCACAACACTGGTAGCTGTTTAACTGTTGGCAGGGCTGGACTGGGACAAAAAATTGGCCCGGGCATTTTTGGCCCAGGCGGCCCACACCCACCGTGATTGGTCAGAGACATTCCCTGCAGACAGTCCTCTTAAAATATGCGTCCATTCTACGATATGAGTTGCCTTGTGTTCTGCGTTCATGTGATGGTTTTGGATCCTTCAAGAGGTCTCAAGACTTATCTGTTGATCTTACACTTAAATAATTCATTCATTCTTAGAGTTATGATTTGTATATTTATGGTATTTTTTATTATTATTATTGATATTTGATATTGTATTGCCATTATTGTTATTATTACTATTTTGCTTAATATTGGCTTAGCAACTTTTAAAAACGGTGTACTGTTCATTTTAACCATTGTAAGATTCATATTTTGTCGCTTTGGACAAAAGTGTCTGCTAACTACAATAACCATAACCATAACCCTTCCCAAAAGCTACAATAAAGCTGGGAGTAGTACATGCCCTGGAAAAGAGAAGCAGTGTACTCACTCACTTTTGATTGGCGACCTGGAGGCCATAGGGTAGCCTACACAATGTCCATACTCAAGTGCAAGTCATTGCCAAAGATAAAGTTTAAAGTATAATTTCAAATTATTTAACAACATTTAAGTATACAAGTGTATTGTCAGTAAAGTCAATCAAAATGTTGCCTTGGCCCACACCAATGAACAAGAAAGATTTACTCTAACAAGGTAACCTTTAAAAGAGTGAGAAACAGAGAGAAATGTCAGCTAAGTTAAGGTATAATTCATTTAGCTTAAATCTCTGGGCAATGTAGAGAGACAGCTGTACACATAGTATACATGAGCCTAGTAGAACAGGCTGTATACATAGTATACATGAGCCTAGTAGAACAGGCTGTATACATAGTATACATGAGCCTAGTAGAACAGGCTGTACATAGCATACATGAGCCTAGTAGAACAGGCTGTATACATAGTATACATGAGCCTAGTAGAACAGGCTGTATACATAGTATACATGAGCCTAGTAGAACAGGCTGTATACATAGTATACATGAGCCTAGTAGAACAGGCTGTGTCAGGGGCGGACTGGCCATCTGTGTGATCTGGAGAATCACAGAACGGCCGGTACTCCAGGATGGCCGGCGGGCCGGCCCACCACCCGCCACACACGCAGTCATCACCTGTTTTTTTCTTCCACTAATCTGTTTCACACTCCAGTACTGTAGGTGGCAGCAATGCACCTTTAAGTTGGATGCCAGCTGCACTGGCCGTGGCCGCCAAGTAAGAACAAGAAGAAGTGGAAGAAGAGGAAGAAACAGAAACAATCAGCAAATACGTTAGATGGAAGCATACAAACAAACAAACAAACAAACAATATGCATAATGCGGCTGTGGCTGTGGGTAAAAAACGGAAAGAAAAGGGCGGGGCTGAGAAGGCGAGAGAAAAAAAATTGCGGAATTTAGATACTGAAGCCGCTAAATGTCGCAAACTAACTGAAATATTTAGCAGCACAGCCAGCAGCAGCACCTCACAGTTAAATATTAGCAGCAGACCCAGCAATGAAGAAATGAGCCAGATAGCTATGCAGCAACATGCCACAACGTTTTGTATCCATAACATGATTGTGTTATTGTACAATTTAGCAGTAAAAGCAGTAGCCTGTGTAAGTCAATCCTACATTTTTCACAGTGGGAGCAAAATGTGCTCCTTGGGGAAAAAAGTTACCATAAAGCCCTATTCATGCTGTGTGTTGTGTATCCGGCCCTTGTCCAAGATTTGAAAGCCCCCTTACTGGACTACTGAATATAATAATATTCCATTATGTTTTGTATTTTGAATTGTTACCTGCCACCAGAATTTTGTGATTTCCTTGCCATAAATATAGACGTTTTTACCATAAATTGGTGCCTAAAAAGGTATCAGAATGCAGAAATTGAAGTCTTCTACCCTCAAACTCTCCTGGGGGACTTTCCTGACCCCCCCCCTTCTTTATGTGTTCCCCAAAGGCCAATTCTGGGGCAAGGAAAAACCCTGAAGTGACAGCCATAAAAAAAAAAAAAAAAAAATAAAAAAAAAAAAAATATATATATATATATATATATATATATATATATATATATATATATATATATATATATATATTTAAAATGTAGTAAGCATTGTTTGCCAGTTACTTACATTAAATATTTATAAATATGTTACATAAGGTACTGCTTATATTATTTCACCATCTGTACACAAATGTAATTAGTGAATGCACGTGTCCGTTGGTGGGGCTGCATGGGCGTGGTAATGTGGGCTGGTGTGGCTACAGTTCCAGGGCTGAATTTTTGTCCCAGTCCGCCCCTGGGCTGTGTACATAGTATACATGAGCCCAGTAGAACAGGCTGTATACATAGTATACATGAGCCTAGGAGAACAGGCTGTGTAGATCACAGACTTCAGCTACCCAACAGGCCAACCCTTTAATGTTACTGCCAAACTGCTTGTTGTCATTATGATGCGAGGCGCGCGCGCGCACGCACGCACACGCACACACACACACACACACAACCTGTTAATTCACGTACTTCTTACCGTCGTCAACTAGGCCTACTCTCTCTTCCATCTGTTCCTCCCTCTCTCTCCCGTGGTCCTGGTCGCTCTCCTCCTCCTCGGCCTCTTCCCTGTCATCATGATGTTGTTTCTGCTTCTCTGTATAGCCAGCCACCTCTCCTCCTTCCTCTACTTCAGGTAGCCTAATGCTGATGTTGAAGCAGCTACTACAGCCCCAAACATGTCAGATATTTTGGCACATTTTGAGGCATTCGCCTGTAGATTCTTAATCTTTTTCTCTCGTAATTTCTGTACACATCGCTTGCGTATGGGGTTCCGTGGTCGTTTGTCCATTTTAACGTGGATGCTAAACTTCCAGCATCGTTTACAGCTCGTGTCTCAGGGCTGGGAGTAGGGAAGGGTGTTCCTGGATTTGATTGGGTTAGGTCTAGCTTAGGACTGTAGTTGAGCTGATTCCGGTTTCCAACTTCGCCCCAGGTGTGTCAGTTAACACGGACGGAGACAATTATTGCTCTTGACGCTTTATTACATAAGGCAACAGTACAGAATGGGCGTGGGTAGCTCTGCTATGGCTGTGTATTTGTGTGTGGTTCTGCAAAGAAACAAATAGGCTAACATTGTGAAGGCTACCATACACAATGCATATGAAGTATACATATAGGCTAGCAAACAACAACAAACCCACTATTAATTACACTATATCAATGTAATGTAACTACTGCAGCATAATGCAATACAATAATAATACAATAATGTAGCTAAATACAAACGTGAGCAAGAGCTTCCAACAATCTGCATTATAAATCAACAGCCACGTGCAAAGTAGCTAACAGGTGATTAACACAAACATCGAAATTACCAGCTAACTTACTTAAATGTACAAGAACTACAGACCAATACAACAACAGGCCCGAATGAACTGACAACGTAAGCTATGGGACTTACAGTTCTCAAAGACGCACACACGCGAGCTCAACTGATTATCCTCTGGACGCACACAGTCTCTTTTCTCTTTCTCCCACTTTTCTCTCCGTGTGGCGCGTGCGCCCGCTCGCAGTAAGGCGCGTGTCCGCGTGTCCGCGCTACCCCCCGGCATGCAGCCACAATCAGTCCTGACAGACGGACTTTTGTACAATTACCGAATGGGCCGCTGTCAGTTATCTATGGGCCGGCGCGGCCCAAAAAAATAAAAAAATGAAAACAAAGGCCTATAAATTATATCGGCGATTCGGCCCAAAAGTGCGTCGGCCCACCGGGAAAATGCCCGGTATGCCCGATGGCCAGTCCAGCCCTGACTGTTGGCCTGAGATTTGTGTTGTATCTTATTTTATTTTTTAACAAAGAAATGCTGTTCAAGTGGAGTGCAAGGGTGTCCTGAAATGGGTTTGAATACCGATGAAGGATAACATCTACGATTACTTTCAGTTCATTCAAGAAGATAAGTAAAATGGTAACCCACCGATTTTTCACATCACACCTATTATAGCATGCCAATATGAGTCAGTTCTTGATTATTAACAGCAAAGTGTATAAACCTCATGATTATTTTATGTGGTTTTCTAAAACAGGTGCACCAGCACACAATTTAGGTGCACCCACATTTTTCCTCGCGTCGCAGTTAACGCTGCAATTTCAAGGTCACCTTTTTAATCACACTCCATATACATTCATATATATTATGTAAATGATTTGAAACAACAATAAGGTGTAGGTAAATACTTTTTAGTTGAAGCACAATCATACTGCATATAAAAATAAAAATATTAACAAAAAAAAAGGTTTGAAGTGCTTCACTGAGCTGCCAAACTAAAACATTAAAATAGAAAAATAGAAATAGTGCTACTGTTTCAAAGTGCTTCCCTGAACTTAGACCTAATATTTCATGGCTCAAAGTCTTTTAGCTCCAACACATGTGATCTGAAATAAACAGCCTAGGATATGTTATCAACAACAATAACAGACTTATTAACAGAGAGAGTGGGTGCCGGGATAGCTCAGTTGGTATATACAGGCCTAGAGGTTTACTCTAACAATGAGAGAGAGAGAGAGAGAGAGAGAGAGAGAGAGAGAGAGAGAGAGAGAGAGAGAGAGAGAGAGAGAGAGAGAGTTGTGCGATGGACTGAAGCGTATGCTACTCACACAGTGAAGGCTGACTCATTATGAATGGGTCCAGCACGGGTCGAATGCGTTGGCGGGTCAGCGGTTAGTTACCGGAAAAGGGCTGGTAAGAGGCTTCACTTGTCTCCGTCAAAAACAGCGGGATTGCTGTGTCCATTTTATATACTGTCTATGGTGAAGCCTCTTACCAGCACTTTTCCGGTGATGGTTAAGTGTTACTGAGCGTTACTGCGCAGCTGCAAACTTAGCTTCCCGCCGCCGATGTGACGTGAACAACGTCTCTGAACGTTGTAAGTCTTCTGGTAGCTGTGCCAAGAGAAATCTCAATCATTCCCAATCTATCAGAGACGGAGAGCGTAGGTATATGTAAGGAGATAACATAGGCACAGGCTAATTATTGCTAACTTAAATGATAGTTAACATTAGTAATTAAACTAAACAGCTAATGTACGTCGAAACTGCCTGTGAGCTTCTCCTGTACTATACGGTAATTCCTCTACAATGCGACAGTAAGTTGCGTGGTTATGACGCAATCGTTAGCCTATTTTTATAAAACCGTCTGCTACGGAACCATAACGTGAGATACAAGGTAATGGAGCCTTTTATACATTGTCGTGTTTCTTTAGAAATAAACGATGGACAAATCAAGTCTTTAAACGCTTCAGATGAAAAGTACAGTACACCTCAAGTACAGTCGCGATGAGGTGCCGAGGATCCGAATAGATCTCACTGAAACGTGTGCTGACAGACTCTAAGAGCTACTTGTCATTGTTTTCACTCCGTGGTCCGTCTCAACCTCTTTGCTTAGTCTGTGGGTCTTTCTCAGATGCACTGAAATACGTCCACACCGCAGACATGTTGCTTCAGGCAAGCACGTGCAGGTCGCGGTTTCTGTCATCACAAAATTTCACCGTATTGTTTCGGTGATAAAAGTATTTCCGAAAATTTTCGGTGGCCAAATATTCGATGCATCCCTAACGATAACCTTATGACATCAAGACCGCTGCAGGCTTTCGTTTTTTATTTTTTTAGGGCCAATATTTCAGAATACAAATCTTATAATCCATATCCATGCAGAATATACAATGAAAGCCATACCAAAGAAGATTAAATTAATCAATAAATACAATGAAAAAATGAATTCTATAATTTCTATCTTGGGTCAGATTAATTGAAAGGTCTGATAAACACTCATAAAGATGAAGAGCATTTTTAGATGTAATCAGTTATGAAGAATCTAAACAAACTTTAAAGGCTTATTCTGTACAGAACACATGTTGTGTGGCTGATAGTGACATTCAGTAGTCGGAGAGACTAAATCTGTTCAGATTACAGATCATCTACAGTCTGTTGTTAATTAAAATCAGCAACTGATCGCATGTAGAGCATGTTGACGGCTATACTAATAACAATTGGAGACTGTGTACATGCTGATATACAGGTCTGATAACTTTTTATTAAATTGTATTCGGGCTTAACGGGATGTGAGTATTTCTATAACTTCCTGTTCAGCCTGAAGGCTGCTGGAATCGGCCGTAAACTGTCCGACTTGACAGCAAGTTTTTTGATTGTAATGCATTTGTCATCCCAATTTGACAAACAAATTAACCTTTGAAATGTTTGAACTTACACTTGACAGCTTCAGGATGACTTCTGAAATTTCTGACCCCAAACTACAAGCTTTGCTTCAACTTGGTGATGCATTTGTTGGAGAGTTGCAGGCAAGTGACATTTACATCTACAATATTGTACAAATTACCAGAGTAATCAGCAAGTTTCACATCCTCTTGAGTCTTTAATTATAGTAACTCTTTGTACAGAGAGAAAACCAGCAGTCACAGGGGAATGTGGCAGTGCCTGATGTAGCAGTAACACAGCAACACAGGGTCAATTGGTGGAAAAGGAACCTGGATGGACAAAGGGTAACCGGGAGGAAAAGGAAGAAAAAGGTATCATCTGCTGGTAAGTGTCTTGTTTTATAAAAGTGTCTTTATATTAAACCTGGTTTTAAATAACATTGGGCTATACTTAATTTTGTACCACTTTATAATAATAGGCTACTTTTTTAACAAAGGCGTAAAGACATAATGACAATAATTCAATAAAAGTAATTATTTTATTTATATAGCGCTTTATCTTAGACACTCAAAGCGCTTCGGGGGAGGGGGGGGGGACTGCTCTCTAACACCACCAATGTGTAGCACCCACCTGGGTTATGCTGCTACAGAAGAGCCCTCTCCCAGCAATGAAAGTCCCTCTTCTAGCACTTCAATGGCTAACAAGTACCTAGATGCTGGTAATTTCATATTACAGTGGATTTGTTTTGTTTTTTTTGGGTGGCAAATTGAGTATTACTCACTTTTTACTCAAGTTTATGATTTGACAAGTAACAGTTTCCTACTGAGACTGTAATGCACACTTATACTCCTAACTGCCACCATAACAATCTTTTTCTTTATTTTTGAAGACTTCACTTTACAGAGGCTGGAGGAGATTTTACAGGAGGAAAGCAACCTTGATTGCCAACAGACACCAGTATCAATTTGGAGCAAAAGGCAGAGGGAAGTCCAGCAATGCTGGCAACAGTCAAGGCAGCAGAATCTTGACAGCCTTCTGGCAGCCAAGAGCACCACAGACAGATGTTGTAGTCACTGCCAGTCAGAAAAAGCAGTCATCTGTTGCCGTGATTGTATGCCTGTGGAGAGGTTTTGTGTAAAATGTGACCGTACTATCCACAGGCAGCACATACTTCACAACAGGCAAACCATTGTTGATGGGTTTTACAAGTACATTCCACCATCTGAGTCAGTGACCCTTACGGATGGAACACACAGCGGCCCAATCCCAAAGTGAGCCCTGAGGACTAAGGACTAAAGACTCACAAACTTAGCTGATCTCAGGTGCTAAGTGAGTGAGTGTGTGAGGCCACATGGGCTCAGATAGGTAGAATGGGATTGGGACAGCACTTCACGAGATCACATGTTACCTGTGCGACGTTTAATAACAAACATGTTGCTGACGTTTTCCGGGAATTTTCATTTTAAGTTTGTTGCTTTCCACGCGGCCATGCCACAGTAGACGGCTGCCTGATTCCACATTTTTTCAAACTCTTGTTTTACATCTGGACAACAGGCCTGTTCCGTTCCCGTGGTCGTGCTGTTGTTTACCTTTGTTATTTCCGGATTTTCCTATCGTCTCCGCGGTAAACATCACAACGCTTTGAACTGTGGGTAATTCCCTTTGGTGAAGTCTGCATCGATGCAGACTCACGGAAAGGGCTCGGTAAGTGTGTACTCAAACCCTCACGCCCTTTGAAATTCGACATTGGGATGACCCTAAGCCCTTACGAATTTCGCGAGAACGCGCACCAAAGTCCGTGAGTCTGTGAGTCCGGACTTTGGGATTGGGCCACTATCTATGAACAAGGTAAAATGTTTCTCTTTGTGCCTCGGAGCCAGCAGAGACATGTTTTTATGTTGTCCGCTCGTGCATCCCATTCTTTTCAATGCTATATATCAGGAACACCTTGAAAATTTGGGACAAACATCCACTTGGACTCAAGGATGAACTAATAAGATTTTGGTTCTCCGAGGTAAAGGTCAATGTGACCTCACAAGCCCGTTTTTGGGTGAGAATTCATTCGTTAATTATGACAAAATTTCTCACAAATGTTTGATAGGATAAAATGAACAAATGACATGGCAATATAGTGATACCTTTAAATTGTTCCAAGAAATACACTTAATACATGTTAAATTCCTTTAAAGTCTACTACATATTGTGAGTCTGAACTAGAACTACCGCCTCGCAGTTGTTACTAACCAGTGAAGTTGCTGTTTACATCCATGTCAGTCCAATTTGATATCTGTAATACTGTCTTGTGATGCATATGTTCTTACAGATAATATGACCCTTGCTTGTCCCTGCAGCATGCTTGTTGCCTGTCACCTCCCCACCCAGAGTTTGCTGTGGTAACTCGGACTTCACTCTGCTGGTCTGCTGGTAGACCTGTCATTTTGGTTTGCATAAATGGTGTGTACTCTGTATGGATGGATGGATGGTTTTATTTTATGTTTTTACTTTGTTTTTACTGCTTTCAGGGCGTTACGATCTTCATGTGCCACAAGAAACGTGCAGCCACTGTGGGAGTCAGTGGACTCCTGATGTGGCTGACTTTGTATTGAGTGGCTACTGGCCGACCACAATGCAGGCACAAACACTGTTTCAGCAGGACCTGTTTGAATCTTTTGACACTATGAAGACAATAGCCCCAGGGATGTCCCGACAGGCCTTCACTGCAATGCTGGACCAGAGGACAAAGCACTTTGGAAGAGTGAGTCAAAAGTTACAATACAATCACTATTTATTATTACACTGTGTAACATTCGGATGTAATTAATGACTGACTCATACAGTTAAAGTGTATGCATTAGTTTCAAACTTGAGTGTCAAATATCCTAAAACTATTCACGACTTTGTTGTTGTGAATGAAATGGGACACAGACACCTCAACATATATTTTGTACAGATAGTCTTATTATATTTTTCAAAATGCAGCATCTACTAAAATTAGAGCTGCAAAGATGTGAATATGTTCTAGTGTCTTCTCTCCTCTGACAGTAAATTGAATATCTTTGAGTTGTGGACGAAACAAGACATTTGAGGACATCATCTTGGGCTTTTTGGGAAACACTGATCCACGTTTCAGCTTTTCTGACATTTTAGAGACCAAACCACTCATCCATTCATTTAGAAAAGAATTCAATCATTAATCAACAATGGAAATAATGGTTAATTACATCCCTTATTAAAAAAAAACAACCTCTGTATTTATTTTTATATTGCAGAAAGGCAAGGTTAATTCAGATGCCTTCCAAAGGAGCTTTTTGCAGTACATTTACTGCAAATTTGAAGAAAGGCAACTGATGGGATTGGAGTCATTTGTCTGTCCAGCCTGTGTCCCTGATCAGTTAGTTGTGTCTTTGGATGGTAACCGGAAGCTTTACAGGTTCCAAAGTGGAAATGGGTGAGTTGTATGTACACACAGACAACCCACAATACAGGCAATATGTAACGTTACTTTTTATAATAAGATTATACCTCAACTGTTTACATTTTTGTTTTATGTGCAATATTGGGATGTTTTCCTGTAGGGACGAGGAGCCTGGCTTCTTTGATGGGGTCTTCTTGGCAAATGACAATGAGGTGTCCAGTTGTGTTGAGGAGGTCCGTGGAGCAGTCAAGAGTGTAAGTTTCATAAGTCTAAATAAAACAAGCTAATTTTGGTGTGTTTGCTTGCATACATAACATTGTCAAAATATTTACCCCAAAAATCTGGATTGATTAATAAATTGATAATTTAGTGTCTGTCTTTATTTCACCAGACTACTGGAAAAGCTGTGTGTGGTGACTCCCACTGGACA
>CM042441.1:27607027-27609527 GCA_023631565.1 Gymnocephalus cernua | reverse complement strand
ATCTGGGTTCAATTCCTACTGCGATACATCAACCAATGTGTCCCTGAGCAAGACACTTAACTCCTAGTTGCTCCAGAGGCGTGTGACCTCTGACATATGTAGCAATTGTAAGTCGCTTTGGATAAAAGCGTCAGCTAAATGACATGTAATGTAATGAAAAAAAGAAGACAGAGACAGAATTGTCCTGGTACTCGTCTTCCTCTCCCTCGTGTAGGCATTTTTCTTACTTTCTTTGTGTTCATCTTTATTGTTCCTTTTCCACACAAAATCAGCCCAAATAGGTCCTCTTTTACTGTATGTAGCCTACTACAGTAACATGTGGTCATGTGATTGAAAGAACTTCAACACCTGAATGTATTTCCTAGAGGGGAATCAGCTGTGATTGATCTATTTGCATAGCTTCAATCAGCTGTTTCTCAGTAGCAATGGAATAAAATGCAGGGGATATATTTGTGTTTCAATTTACAATATGAACAGCTGTTCACTGTGACTTTACCCTATACGTTAACATGAAGTTATCTGTTCTGACTTACAGTGTGAAAGCATTTGCAAATTGGTCAGTAAAAATCCATTGTTTTGGTCTTGGTTGAGCTTGTGTGTAAAAGAAGTTCAATCATTTTAAATGTGTACAATTGGGCCACATTGCAAAACTCTCATCATATCAGTGAGGGAGCTGCCATGTTGCTTCTCATCCTGGTCTCGTTCTGTAACCAAAACTGAGAAAGAGATATATATATATATATATATATATATATATATATATATATATATATATATATATATATATATATATATATATATATATATATATATATATATATATATATATGCCATCTGCTGCTGCTCCAACAATACAATGGCAGTGAATATTTATATTGCTTACCAGGAGATGTCAGTTATCTTGATCATAAAAATAATACATTGCAAAGTCAGGACTGGTACCAATTATATTATTTACAACACACACATGCACACAAGCACACAGCAGCACATTGTTATTAGTTATTTAGTTCTTTGAGTTTTATGTTGTTTTGGTGTTATGTTCTAAGCCGTATGTGCTTTAGTTCACTTGTTCATTCCATTCCATTAAATGACATGTCATTTAGCTGCCGCTTTTATCCAAAGCGACTTACAATTAAGTGAAAGGCAGGTCAACATGTTTTCTTTTAGCGGAGAGGGAAACCAGAGCACCTGGAGAAAACCCTGTGCAGACACGGGAAGAACATGCAGAAAGGCCCCGGGCCAGCAGGGTCCAACCCAGTACCTTTTTGCTGTGAGGCCACAGTGCTTACCATTGACCATTCCTTATTGTAATTCAACCACACAATATCCATTATGTATTATATTGTATTATCCAATATTGGTCAACTAGTGTTTCAAGGGCTTAGTATGAGCAGTGAACATGTAACGAGCTGGCTGATCCAGGCCCTGCAGTGAGGAGGTCTACCATGCTCACCATGAACTCTGGTCCAGTCTGCAGGGCCTGAGGAGACCAGACCAGAATGAGTCTCCAGTACACTTTACATTGTTAATTTATGTTCTTCATCACATTGACATGTTCAATGGCAGCTGATGTGGTCAACCATGTCACATACAATATTCTGCAGAGCAATTTAAAAAAGCCCTTATATTATTTGCCTTTTTTTTACTGGCTGGTGTAAGATTAGAGTAAAAGTAGTCAATACTGCCACACATAATGCTAGGGGAATGCAGATATTATTTAAAATGTGATTTAAAAATTATTATAATCCTATTTCTATTTTAAAACAATATCCATTCTTACTCCCTTTGTGTCTATTAATTAATGTCACTCATTAAATACTTTATATAACCCTAAATAATTAATTTTAGCCTAACCTGACAAGCTACAGGCAACAGCTAAAGTATTTTGTTCTTCTGGCTGTTATTATAGTTCTCGTACTTTTATTTTGACACGCTAATGTTACTTCCGGTCCAGCGCTGCATTGATATGAGCGACTTTCGATCTTCAACATGTAAGCCCATACAAAACAAGAACGCGCCCTGTGTTCCGTCGGATTTTCAGTGATTATGCACATTACAAAAAATGAGCCCGTATTCTCGTTGTTGGGTTAAAACGGAAAGATGAAAAACAAAATAACAACATTTGAAAAACGAGCAATTTTCCACTTAATTTTCAAATTGCATGGACATTGGAAAAACGGGAAAACGGAGCTCATATTTCCGTTTTTTCGTTTTTGGTTTGAAACGAAAAACGAAATATCGACCCGTTTTTTCGTTTTTTTGTTTTTGGTTTAAAACAAAAAACGGATTATACTTTAGTACCCTGACCCGTCTCATCTCCGTTTTTTCCTGCATTCACCGTGTGATTGTGTCCGTGTGTCCATGTGTGTGTGTGTGTGTGTGCGCGCGTCTCGTGGGAAATCGAGCAACAGCCCAGGACAGGACTGAAACGGCAGCAGCATTCAGAGTGAAACATCGCTACAGCGTACATTGATGTTAAAATTTCTACCGGTTGGCA